>WAAG01078272.1:315186-329571 GCA_013390105.1 Tichodroma muraria
TCTCCTCTCCTCTCCTCTCCTCTCCTCTCCTGTCAGCTCCATGCTCCTGCTCTGCTTCCTGCCTCTGAAGAATAACCTACAGCCTTTTTCTTAGCCTATATTTTTATTATCACCTAAATAACACAGCTTTGATACCAGTAATGATTTCAGATGGTCTTGTAATAATTAATGAAAAATGGCTTGAGTGATATTTTGACTGCCATCAGACCTAAATCCTTCTGCCTACTCATCCCATCTACCTGCTTTGAGTATATCCCAAGGCACGGAGTGCGAAAGTTTAACCATAAACTGTGTGATATTTTTTTTCCACAGATTTAAAAGTGTTTCCCTTAAAGGACACGCTGGATTTTTTTTTTCCTTTAATGGGTAAGCAGCCTCATTAGTACCAGGTGATTCATTTAAAGCACAATTACACAGGGAATTCAGCTAATTGATTGGATAACCCTCGATTCCTCTGTAAAAACACAATCCTCAAACCTGAAGTGCTTGGGTTTAGTGGCAGTCATGTACCGAGAAGTTTACTTTGAAAGCAAACGTTTAGGTTAATGGGATCCATATGACATAAATTCCTAATAACTTTTCCATGGGTGGGCTTATCGAAGTGCTTATCATAACACCAGTCGGGCCATTTCAAAGGGGCTTTCTTCTGGAACTTTCTGAAGACTTCTCTTTCACCCCAGATCTACAGAAAACTCCGCTGACTCTCCATTGAGAAAATATTTGAGCTCCCTCTCAGGCCATATTCAAAGGGATTCTTTTCCAAAGGGGTATTTATTAACCCTTTGCTGGCAGGACAAAGTGTTGAATAGAGGTGTGTGATCCTGGGCAGGGGAAGAGCTCTGACCAGGAGGGGTTGGTGGTGCTGCTCTTCTGGGGTCCAGCAGGTCACGTTTATGGATGAAACTGGTTGGGGGCTTGGACTAAACCTGGTTCACTTGTCTGGACACGAAAAGAAGAACTCGATATTAATTTGGGATCCCTCAAACCCAGGGAAGTAAAAGCTGACCTCTGTGGGTTTAATCAGATCCACAGAGACTCAAACCACTATTTCTAGAGGAATAAATGAGAGCAAACATCCCCTGAAGAGACTTTGGGATATTTGGAAATCAGAGAACCAGAGCCACCTGCACTGTCTGAAGATAAAATTTTCTGTACAGAGATAAATCATCTTAGAAGCAAGTAGAGGAGCTGTTGCTATAACTATAGTTTACTAATTTTTTATATTTTTTTAAAAATTAAATCCATTTACATCTGCTCAAAACATGTTATGTAAACTTAACTCTTCATTTTTCCCAAATTATACTAATGTTGATTTCATATTTCCCCCAATACTACTTCTTAATGGAAAAGCATAAAGAAAAGTTAAAATAGCTAAACATGGCAGTAGGATTTTGTATAAATACATGTGTATTGGCAGTTAAAGAGAGATCCAATAACCTGAGAATCTCTGGGAAAGAAGAACTTCCAGAATCATGGTGGGTATGAAAATGTCCATGGCCTTCACTGAAGATTTAATTACTTCACAGTAATTCTACCATTATAATTCCAGTATTTAATTAAATCAAAACCTTGAGCACTCAGCAGAGGAGGGGGACAGCATCCTAAAGCACGATCATATGGATAAGATTCCTGCTGGGATAACTGCGTGGACTGAAAAAAGAGAAAAGATGAGAACCACTCACTGTGGTCATGTTTGGCATTGACCAATGGGGACATTAAAATGATCTACAAATATGTGGGAAAGGGTGATCGAGGGTAGTTATTTAAAACGACCAGAATAAAGAGAAAGAAAGAGAATTGTAATGGTCCAGTCTGAAGGGAAAAACACAGATTATGTTTCAAGGAGAGATTCAGAGACAAACTTTCCTGCAAGAGTTTCCAGTGGTGCACAGAGCTCAAACCATTCATGATCATATAAATTGTATATATATATATATACACAATTGTATATATCTACATATTTACAATTATATATATATATATATAAAATTGTAAACAGAAGTCCCATTGGAGATTTTGGCACAATTTAACCGGAAGATCTGTGATTCTTTGTTGATAAAAAAAAGGGGAAAAAAGATACTTTGAGCCTTGAGTGCAAAATGTGCAATTGAATTTAAAACCATCATTTTATGCTAAAAGACTCTAGTATTCACTATCAGCCTAGTCTGCAATGTTTGGCCCTGCCCTCAAAGCTTTCACAGTGGGGTTTTTAAGCCCTTAATCAGTTACCCCACACAACCAATGCCTAAAATAGTTCCATTTCACCACTGCAAACGCTCCCCGCCCGCAATATTATTGCAAAGAGGTGCATTTGTGAGCACTGCCTCCCCTTGCAGCAGGAGGGAGAATGGTCTGGCACATCAGGAGCCCTCCGAGGCGATGAGAGGCCAGTGCAGGAGTCCAGCGTGTTGATGAACGGAGTTCCCAAACATGAATTAATGTGGAAGGGAAGTCGACACTGGAAAATCTTGTTCCTGACCATGGTGGGACAGCTGAACCCTTCATAACTCCGCCAATTAATGTGCTCAGAGGGGAGCACCGGCTAGGAGGTGGGCATGTCACAGGAAGAGATGTGGGGTTGTTGGCAGGGGAGTGGGGGAGATGCCCACAGGGTTCTCGTCAGCACTTTGCCAGGGCCAGAGCAGATGCCTTAAATCATGGGATGCAAAGCCACATGTGGACATACACGGATGGGAAAACAAAATACCAGAGGCTCTAGAGCCCTGTCCTTCAGACCAACACTGGGTTTCTTCTCTCTTTCGGGAGAGATGAAACCCTCTGTTCGGTGGGAAGAATCCATTGAACCACACCATCCTGAAGGCCAAAACTTTTCAAAAAAAGAAAAAAATAAATTAGATTGGGATTTCAAAAGTCTCAGAGACTGAATTATCCTGGTCTTTAGGAGGCCTCAGAAGTAACCAGAACTGGGTACAAGCTGTGATCTCTCATGGCTGGGCTGTGACATTATTGTGTTAGAGGCTTAGCGGGCTTCAAAAAGCGGGGCTGAAGTGGCAGTGAAAGAGCGAAGGGCGTTTATTGAGCAATAAAAAAAAACATTGCATTTCATGGCCCAGCCAAAGTGCCCTACAGAAGCAAAACCCCGTGCCTTTTAACATGGGGTGTAATAAATGCTGATACCGCGAAGGGGGCTGCTGGAAGGCAGCAGCAGGGCCCTATCAGGGTGTAATCAAGCCCCCCGTTAAATTAGCATCTCCCTGCTCTCGCTGCTTTATCGTGTGACGGGAGCGAGCCCGGGGGGCGAGCCCGGCTCAGGAGGGGTTGGTTCACCTCCTGCACGGCTGCACTCTGCTTACCCTCTCCCAGGGACAGCTCTCCGAGGCCAAGGGTTAGGTTTCCTCCCAAGGATTAAGCGGGAGGCTCATGTCAACAAGGTGGTCGTGGAGATAGAGACAGAGCAGGAAGGACTCGTGAGGCCAGCAGAGAAAGATCCAACAATTTCAAGGCAGCAGATTAATCCTGATAATGCAGCGTTGGGCCATTCCTTTCCCCCTGGCTGGGTCAAGTTCCCTTAGCAACCACAAAGCCTGTCATTAATAAAATTTAAAAAACCCATCATAATTTCTAACCCCTGTGCCCTTTTCCGAGGCGAAAAGACAAATTGAATATAAAATGAAAGCCTCGCTTTTTTGGCCTTTTTAAACCTTTTCTCCCTTTCCCGCTTTCCCGCCCATAATTCTGAGCTGCTGACCTTGCTCCAGTCGCAGCCATCTCGGGAGCACACGGAACATGTGGACCTGATTGTCCTGTGGGGTGAGGAGGGCTCAGGGACACCGTTCCCACTGACCATTCCCTAGCAGGGCTGGGGGACATTAGTGACAGCATCTGCTCAGCCCTACCTGGGCTGGGCTGCAGCGGCTGCTCCTTGAACCTCTGTCTGATATTCCAATTATTGTCGTGAGCGGAGCCGCCTTCCAGGGTTTCTCTGGAACAAAAAAGGGGCCTTTTTATTCCTGACTGAATTTTTTGGCTAAAATTTGTATTTCTGCAAAGATGATTTAGTTGCTTCATTCTGTGAAGAAGGAGTGGTTGGAAACCAAAGGGGACAAAAATGTGGGTATATCTGAAGATGCTTCAACTTTCAGAAACCAGGAGTAATTAAGAAGACTTGCCAAAAATTAGAAAAGTGTTCAGTTTGGGGGGTTTGTCAGTAAACAAGAACATTTCTGTGGAAATTCAGGGGATTTCAGCTGCTTACAAAACTCATTGGAGAACTCCCACACTCCAACCACCTCTTTTTCATTTTCTTCTGGTCATATAACACCAGGTTTCCATTTGCTGGAAATAAATGAGGAAGCCACGGGGTATCCCTGCTCTTTTTATTCATGCAAATAACGCCATTAAAGTCCACAGGAGTTCTCGTATCCAGTGGGCAGGTGCTGACCCCAATTGTTTTAACAGTTCTTTTTGTTCACACCTCATATTCCAGCTAAAAAGTCTTATGGAGCTTGACAGAAGGCTTAAAATCAGAGCCTGCCCAATGGAGGAATTGGTATTGTGTATTTATTCTGCTTGGTTGACTTAAAAGTGGGGCAAATAACAGAAGAAATCAAGTGTTACGGGTAGAAAATGGCTAAAGTTTGGTGAGTCAGGTTTATACCATCACATACTTCTTGAGAAACCATAATCAACTCATTTTTTCCCTCCGTGTCTCAGTTTCCCCACATAAATTGTAAACTGGGATTTCAGTTGTAAACTGGATCAAATTTCACTTTCTCAGCATGTAGTCAGTGGTAAACTTCAGGTGATCAAAAGTAGGAGAGAGGACACAATTTTTCTTCAAATAATTTGAAAAGCAGTCCTTTTTGGTAAAAGATTTTCTTTTTATCCTAGTACCCAGCTGCTATTCACAGTAGCAATGTGATGAATGATGCTGCATCCACAAATGCTGAAAATAAAACATATGACTGATGCAAAGTGGGTGAGCTCTGTGTACTCACACAGTTTTATCCACCTCTTCTGAGTGATGTTTAAAACAGAACCATGACCAGAAAATACTTCTGAAATGTTTTAAATTTAATGAAATTTTTTCAGAGCTTCTAAAAACCTTTTCTTGATTATAACATACACCACTGCTAGGAATCGTTTTGTTCTTCCAGGATGAACTCAAAAAGAAAAATGTATAAAACCTTTTCCAAAATGCTATTCACTTTCTTCATAGTATGGTTTGGGTTGGAATTTGTGATTTTTTAATATGATATGATATTTTTAATATGATATTTAATATGATATTTTTTAATATGATATTTATGTGATGCCAGCAGCATTTACAGGGCAAGGTAGACCAGTCTAATGATCCTCCTCATGTCTTAAATCTTACAGTAGCCAAGCTAATTGTACTTCAGCCTAGAAAGAAACAAAAGTGTCCTCTAAATTCAGGCTAAACTTGAGAAATTGTAACCAGGAAGGAAACTTGTTTGTTTGTTTTGGTTTGGTTTTGGTTTTTGTTAGAGAAAGTTATATGAGAAGATATAAACCCAGCAGGTTGGACTGGAGTGACTCCTTCAGCTCGAGTTTATTGTGTTTACAGTATTACTTGAGTTCTGAGGAAACTAATAACCATCACAAATCTCCCCAGGGCCCCATATTTTAGGGCTTGAGTTTTCTTACATTTTCTCCTGGTTTAAACCCCAAAACCAAAGAAGGTTCTCAATAGGACGAGCTCCAAAATTAAAACTTCTCTGACATACCGAGATCTGTAACCTCTCTCTGGGGGAACCAACATTTCTACTACAACTTTAACAAATTTCTTCCCCTCCCTCCAACTCTCCTCCATCCCATAATAGCCCCTGTGTTTCCAAAGCAGCGCTCCACATCTGTAATACATTATGTGCATAATTTGCACTTAATTACCAACCACATTGATGAAACCGTTGCGCGACAATTAAACCTAATTAGGTTTTTTTACAATTCCCTCTTTAGCTGAGTGTCTTATCGGCTCTCATCTTGCTGGAGATGTTTAGCCCCAAGTGTGAGCACCATTTCTTCCCAATTCCAGGTGAAGGCAAAACTGGGGATTAACAAATGTGTGTCGGTGCGTGCCACAGCGTGAGGCACTTTGCATTCCCAATTGTTTCCATGTGGATGTCAGCAAATGTCCATCTCCACGCTATAAATAGATGACCAGGGTGCCCCCTCCATGAAATCAGACAAGCCTTGCAGTGCTTCCCAGGAGTGGTGATTCAGAGTTAAGCTGTGAAATTCAAAGGGCTCATTGAGTTTTCAGTGATAATTTCAAGATATTCTTTTCCTCAAGCACAGGACTGCTATTAAAAAAAAAAAAAAAGAAGTCGCAATTATACAAATTTTAGCTAATGATGAAAATGAAGAAGCCTAATGACATGTACAAATACTGAGAAAATGATAGTTACATTTAAGGAGTTAATATTTTTCCCCAATATTAGTGTAGTTGAGATATTTCTGTACTGATGGATTTGAGGGGATGGATTATTTTTTCTCTAGAGAAAGCAACACCAAAATATTTGATACCTTGAAAGCGCTGTTTCAGTGTCAGATATTGCTTTGAGATAATCTTCACGCGAAATCACAAAATGAAATAATACTTTATTAAAGTATAGTTTAACTGGGGCTGAGTTTGGGGGGGAAATTGTAAATGAAAGGGAAGGATAAAATAGATTCTCTAACTTGTAGTTCATCCTCTGATATAAGAAAAGAAGTTAAAAAATGATTCATGGTCACTGCTGAATTTCAGTGCTGTTAATTGGTTGTTTGTAACTAAAATCTCCTGAATTCACTGATATTTGGATTTTTCCCTGTTTCTCTGAGTATTGTTTTCCTCACAGTTATAGACTTAGTCAACTCTTATCCAAATTATATCTTTACCTAATATTCCCTCTACTTTTCTTATTAGTGGGGACTTTTTTAATATTTAATTCACATACCGAAAGAAAAGTTATCTATAAGCCCGAATATGGCAATAAGATAAAGATGAAATATATATGTCACATCTATAAAATAATGTGGCAGTGGCACAGGCTGGATTCTTAATTTTGAATTAAACTTGTCTAACTGTGTCAGGTTGTCCTTTTTTTTTCAGGTGAGAGTACTCAATTCTTTCTTCTATTAAATTTCTTAAGAAATATTTATATTTGAGGGGAGGGGACTAAGTTAATTCTGCTACAAGTGGAAGGTTTCATTTATGCAGATAAAGAATTTCTGATTTTTTTTTTTCAATGGCATTTAACCAATTGTTTAAAAATTCTCCATCCTTGGCAGAGAAAATCATTGAAGTATTTTGATTATTGTCTGAGCCACCAGTGATTGGAGTCTGTTGAATAAATTCACAGGACTATGTTTTTGGCAGGTTTTCGCCATCTTTTCTTAAATTATTTGACTCAAAAGATATTCATCTTTTTCCCAGCTGATAGTAGTGCTTTGGGAATTTGCCCATCCATTCCAGAGGAGAAAAGATTCCTGTGAAATCTTTCAAATAATCATTTCAAGCAAGAAATATTTTCCTTCAATCCGGTGTCTGCAGAAGCCGTACAGAAAGCTACCCTAGGAAAGCTCAGCGTTCACACTCAAATGAATAAAAGTTATTTTCATTTTACCCTTTTATTTTTTGCATTGAATATAAATTGATTCATGATTCATAAATAATAAATGTAATGATTCATAAATAATAAAAACAGCAGCAGGATTTAGCCGCTAACATGCCTTGGATGCTTGGAAAGCCAAACTTTCCTTGGACACCCACCCAGAGCATCTCTCAGCGGGTTCCTCATGAGGACAGTGGGGTGGGGTGGGGGCAAACATTTCTTTTTAAGCAGCAGGAGAGTTCCAGCCCCTTCCATGGGTAGCACTGAGCCCCCCTCCAGCATTCCCAGTGATTCCCTCAGTGAGCGTGAAATCCTCAGCCCCGACGCCTTTATGAATGGACTGTTTGTCTCCCTCTCCCCTGACAGCCCTTTTTTTTTTCCTAATTATTCTTTTCCCCCTTCCTTTTCCACCCCACACTTGTCCTGTGGCCCCAAGCAGTTCAGCAGATAAGGCAGCTCCAGGAATTATGGAAATGTGGAGATGGCTCCGCTGATTTGTACCTTGTGTGCTGACGTTCTGTCAAGTTGGGGTTTTTTCACTACAAAATTTCTTCTTTTTGACAAGCTAGAAGACAAGGAAGTGCTTTTTATTTTTCTTGAAGATGTGACTCTGGGCACCTGATATTCTTAAAATAATTGCTCAAATTTAAACACACACTGTGCCTAATATAACCCAAATCTAAAAGCTTTCTCCATCACCAGCAGCTCCAACATCGCCGTCGAGGTCTGCATCCAGGGATAATTTCTGCAGGTGGAATCCATCTCTGAAATAAATCCATATCTGGGAGACAACCAAGATCAGGCTGTTTGAGTTCCCTCCTTCGTGCCACCTTCCTAAAGGACAAAATCCATCTTCTGTGCATTCTGGGAGCTTAAAAAATGCTGGAGGTTTGTTTAATTAGGTGGCCTTGAAGTTCGTTTCACAAGGGTTGCTGGCAAATCACCCAAACTGCTTCCAGGGCTGGTGTTAAAATCTGTTTCCATATTTCTTTGTGAGGGAAAAAAAAGAAAAAAAGAGGGGGAAAAAAGGTTATCCTTCACCCTGTTCAGCAAGCCAGGAAAGCTTGAAACCTGAAATAGTGGCTTAATGCCCAGACAGAGAGGAACTGAAATAAATATGAGCAAGGTTAAGAATTTTCTTTATTGAGAGCACCTGCTCCAGTTTTATATGTAAGGTTGCTAAAAATTCTTTCATTACAGTGTGGGAGTTCAGTGAAGCCTTTGGTGCTGAGAAGCCCAAAGGAGTCCTTTGGATTTCTCCATGGAAAGGCTTTCCTTACTGTTCTCCAAGGGAATTGTGTGTGTCCAAAGGGAAGGCAGTGCTGGAGCTGCAGGCAAAGCTCCCAGGGACAGGTGCAGGTGGTGAAACTCAGCCTGGCTCTGGAAGAGTGACAGGGCAGGGGCATGAGAAAATGAACTGGCAAATCCCCTCCACTTGGGAATTTTCAAGCAAAAATGTAAATTTCTGCTGCTTTTCCCAGGGAGCTGCACATCTCCCGGGTGTATCAGTCCCTTGTAGCTGCTCAATCACCTTTCTTCTCAAGAAAAATGTGCCATGCCAAATATGACCTTAATTTATGATGTACCAAACATTTGCAGTCACTTTGATTGGAGAAAGACAAAAGCGAGACAGGGATTCAGAAACAGGAATGTGGTCTTATTGATCAAGCTGGTGTGGCTGGAAAAGGCACACACCAGGCTAGGTCCCGGGTATTCAGCAAGAAATTTTAAGCCAATTTCTTGGCAAAATGAATAATTTCAGTTGAAACTTGCTACTATTAAGACATTAGCCTGAGACTTTGAGACAGCACCATTCTTTTGGCTTTTGTCTGCGGGTGAAACAATTAGGGTGAAACAATTAGGGACTAATCCTTTAAACTGTATTATTTTTGGAGTTGAAGTTGATTATTCCCAGACCACTCAAACCTTCTAGCACTGCTGTCAGAGTCGAGACCTCCAGAGGCCTTTTGCTGCAGTTGTGATGATCCAAGGACGCACAACTTGACTAAGAAAAGGAGCAGCCTCTCTCACAAACCCACTTTCAGCTACAATCTCTTTATTTTCACAGGGCCTCGTGACAAAAGAGGTGGCCTTTGATGATGGAAGTTTAATCTCAGTGCTGACAATGAGTCTCTCAGTAGCCCTGGTTAAATTTTTTGCTTTATTGCACCTTGCTTTCCCCAAACAGATGATGATTCCTCTGTTAATGGTCTGAAAAAAATATTCACAATAAACTTTTCAACCAGGTCAAAGCCTTCAGATGACAGAAGTGCTTTAGGAAGTGCTGTTTGAGTTCTAATAAAAATGATTATGGGTAAGGAAAGAGCAGCGTGCTGGAGATGGCCAACAGATCCAGGGGAACTGCCACGTTTTGCTTAAAATTCCTCCCCAGCTACAGCCAGAGGAATTTTGTACTGGGCTGGTGCCTCCTGAGAGTGGTTTTCACAATTTGATCCCCCCCAGTGATTTATCACAAGCCCATAATCCTGACATGCATGGCACAGGATACTGTGGTCAGGATGGCAAAGTCGGTTTGCATGTGCTGAAAAGTGGGAAAGGAATTTTGGAGGTGTAAAGACCCGTTCCTTGGGGTGGGAAATGGACTCTCAGTGCTGGTTTTGGTATTTTTATATATTTTAGTTTTCAAATGTGAAGCCTAACCTCAAACTGAAGGTGAGGGGTATGGATGATACCTGAAGGGAGCTGACAAGAAATACAAGAGTGATAATTTACAATGGTCTGGAGGGACAGAACAAGGCAGAATGGCTTCAAACTGATAAAGGACAGGGTTAGAATGGATATTAGAAAAAAGTTCTTCCCTGTGAGGGAGGTGAGGCCCTGGCACAGGTTGTCCAGAGCAGCTGTGGCTGCTCCTGGATCCTTGGAAGTGTCCAAGGCCAGGCTGGACGGGGCTTGGAGCAGCCTGGGATAGTGGAAAATGTCCCTGCCTATGACATGGAATGAGATGATCTTAAAGGGCCCTTCCAACCCAAAGCATTCCATGATTCCAGGACTGTAGCAGGAGCAAGACTTCAGCAATGCCACCACAGGGCAAGGCTGTGGTGAGCCAGAGGGATGTGACCAGCACCAGAAAAAGAAGGAAATGAAAATGTTCACCAGTATTTTATCTGATGGATGTTCATTTAACCCAGGGCATGACTTTGGCTAAACATGGTCTAAACCCAGGAAAAATCTAACTCTGGGAATCGGTCATTACTCTCCTGAATAATGCTATTTTCAGAAAGATTGCCTTGACAATAAACTTTATCTCCCTGGAATAACCCTGTCCAGAGTTATTAGACATCCTTTATTAATTGTCACTTTTTTTTCAGGCCCTGCAACGACACCTTAGGTTCACCAACCCAGCAAACCACGGGTTTCTGTCCTCATTTTTGTGCCAGGTCTAAAAGCCCAGAGTCATACCCCACGAAGCAGAGATCCAGTATAAACTGGGAAATGAGACAGGAATGCTGCAGT
Organism: Tichodroma muraria; assembly: GCA_013390105.1. Taxonomy (NCBI): domain Eukaryota; kingdom Metazoa; phylum Chordata; class Aves; order Passeriformes; family Sittidae; genus Tichodroma; species Tichodroma muraria. Next base: position 326,241 of record WAAG01078272.1, read on the forward strand.
GAATCCACAGCTGACCCAGCGCCAGGATCTGTGGTTTGAAGGGATCTGCAGCGTGGAGAGCCACCAGCGAGCTGCCACCCCAGCACATGGGAAATCACCCCCATAGGGCTGAGGATGGGCACCAGCATGGGTGGAAAACAAGTGAATGAGGCTCCTGCATCAGCTGCTTCATGGAGGTGTTTCCCAAGGGCTGGCATAGCCTAAGCCTGGGAGCTGGCAGAGGTTTTTGCTTCACTGGGAGAAAAGCAACATTTTTGAACTTAGAGAAATTACCCCCGTTTTTATACTAGGGGATAAATCTAATCAGATTGTATCCAAATGGCCTATCTGTAAATTTTACCCACAGATGTATCTCATTTTCTTAATACCTAAGCTGCTTAGGAGCTTTAGTGTATTTATTTTCCTTTCAGCCCTGCACTGGGGAGATACACTGTCCCTATTTTACAGCTGGGGAAGTTGCTCACGGGGAAATTTAAGTGCAGGAATTCACGGCAGTCACGGAGTAGAACGGAATTCAGCATGGCTGCAAAACCCACCTGCCACGCTGGGGAAACACTCGGGCAAGGAGCTCTGCCGGGAATGCCAGGAGTACCTGTGCTAATTCATGGAAAGCAGGGTTAAGTGCACCCACTGGCACTCCCTGCGGGGTAGAAATGGGTTCAGGGAATCAGGCAGCAGAGGCTGGAGCAATCCCAGGAGCTGATCTGTGTCCCCCAGGCTGGTGGTGGCTGGAGCCTGCTCCTGCCTGCTCCCTGCTCCATGGGAAGGGCTCACCCACCAACAACACTGAATTGTGCCATGGGAGCTGGGTACAAGGTGGAGGGAACTGAAGGGAAACTAAAATCTCTGTTTTCTCCATTCTCAACCCCTCCTTTTCCCTGGAGCTGTGTAAGAAGCACCCACTAGTCCAGACCAAGTTACCAACCCTCCTGTCCCCTCCTGTCCCCTCCTGTCCCCCAGTCAATCTCTCCAGCTCTGTGAATTCCCTGCTTCTTTTTTTCTTGGAGAATTGAACAGAACCTTTGAGAGGAGCGAGGACACAATGATAAATTCAGAGCAGCAACACGTGCACGAGCGTGGCACCGCGGCAGAGACCATTCCTTGAGTCCCAAGTCATAATTAACTCCCTGAAGGACAGAAACCTGACAGGAAATCCAAAATCTCTCTGCAATCCACTAAATATTACAGGAATGAATGGCTGGCACGGGGGAAGGAATGTTGGCTGGAAGTGAAGCCTTTGGTTCGAGCTTTTCCTGGGCTGTGTTTATTTAGCACACAGCTCGGAGGCACTTGCTGGTTCATATCTGGGAATGGAAGTTCCATGGAGAGCGTTGAGCTGGGAGCTGGAAGGGTGGCAGCTCAATCTGCTGATACCTGGAGTTAATTCTGCACCTGCACGGGGCCTCAGGTGGTGTTTGAAACATTTGAAGGGTTTAACTGTGGCTTTATGTGGAGCAGTTCAAAATGGGGCTGCTCCGTGGGTCTTTGTACTCAGACCGTGAAGTCTGAGGTGTGAATCCTTCTGGCTTTTTTTTTTCCCCTGGGTGAAATGGCAGCAAAAACATAAAAAAATAGTGTCTGAACCCTTCACCTGTCAAACAAAAAAAACTCCACTGCAATTCAGATCCAGTTTCCCTCAAGGATAGGGAGAGAGAAAGAAAAGACATCTGATGCCATGAAACTGCTACCAGATGATGTTCATGAGGGTCACAGTGAGAGTGCCATATGAAATAAATAAAATGTAAATTATGAGTCTCAGTGAAATGAGTGCTGCTTCACAACAGCTGCTCCTTGGCCCCTTCCTCAAGAGTTCTGGCTTTGCCAAGCTTGGAAAACTGCAGCCTTGGGGTGACAGTTCCCATCCTCAGATGTGCTGGAGAGCATCACTCTGGGCCAGCTCACCTCTGCTGCTCCATGGCCAGGAGGAGCAGGCGCCCTGTGCTCCTTCCCAGCCCAGAGCAGCAGAGCTGAAAGAGCAGAGAGCTGGATTTTATGAGGAGCCCTCAGTGTTGAAGCTGCAGGTGATGAGTTTCCAATCAGATAAGGCGATGGTAATTCCAGATGACCCTGCCATCAGTCGCAGGAATCGCCAGGCGGGGAATGCAGGGATTGGGTTTCACTCAGAGCCTGGACACATTTATAATGTTTCACTAAATGAATAGGGAGTACTGTGACCCAGCTGGGAAATTTATGGCCTTGGTTGTGGCTCTGACAGGACTTTGGAGTGAGATATCATGGGCGTCGGGGGTGGAGGCTCATCTCAGCCTGAAATTGGGGTGGGGGTAGGGGTGAGAAGCAGAGATAAAGCAGCTGTTGAAAAGCTTAAGCTCTGTGTCTCTGGCTAAAAGCAGCTTGAGAACACGCTCACCGAGGTGTCAGCCCTCTTCTAAGTGCCCAGGAAGTGAAAAACATCCCAAGTGAAGGACAAATCGGGTCCCATGCTGGGGGGTCCAGGAGCTCGGTCATAAAATGTGCGGATTCACAGGGGGAGGAAGAGGAGGAATAGTTGCATGGGAGGAGGAGAGGTCGTTCCTGACAATGTGCAGCTCCAGAAAGCTGGAGCTGTGCTACACAGGGACCTTTCACTCCACCGTCTGTGGTCACTCAACTCATTTTCTCTCAGGGTCAGACCAGGGGATTTATGGCACATTTTGGATTTTCAGCAGCATCCGTTACACAGCCTAAACTGAGCTCCTCGAGAAGTGGAAGTTAATCTTTGCCTAAGCTACGTACAATGATCTGCTGTGACCTTCCTGCCTGATGCTTACAAAAGCCTTCCTTAGAAGCTGAGGGTGAAAAGCAGGGTTTAAAGATTTACTGGGACATTTACAAGTGTGATAACATTTTTCAGCCTGCTTGGTTTTATGATAAATCATTTTTTATTGCCCCAGAAAACCTGGAAGATGGTGACCAGAAGTTGAATATTTTTGGCTTTGTCATTGGAAAATCAGACCCGAAGTGTTTCAGCTATGAATGGAAGGAAATTTAAAGCACAGAACAATCTGAAGTAACCAGGCAAAACACTTGCTCTGGCTGTCCAAAAACAACCAAAAAAATGCTTAGAAATAAACAAAAGATGTATTTTGTAGGCCACTGAGAAGGTCTTTATTTTTTTTCCCTTTTGATATTGAAGAATTTTTTTTGAATTTTTTCCAAAGAAAGTAGTGAGGTTGAAAAATGGCGGAGGGGGGGGCTGCATTAAAAATATGAATGTTTGGAGCAAAGCCAAGTGGTCATGATTTGTTTTATTTGAAAAATGTCAACCAGCTGTACCTATGAAACTGGAAACCAGGTAAAAATTGCCCTAATCTCAGCTTTTTTTTTTTTTTTT
>WAAG01078272.1:329600-363661 GCA_013390105.1 Tichodroma muraria
TTTATCTGAAAAGTCAACCAAGGTTCATCAGAATGGTTTGTGACCTTCCAACTGAGTGTCCTAGGCTTGCTGGAAACTGGATCTGGATAACAGGATTGTTGGAAATATTGAGGACTCAGCTGAAGTTTCACTTTCATTTTTGGACACAAACCCAAGTTACACGGTGTTTGTACCAAAAGTAAACTGAGATTTACACAAAACCTTTCCATACTCATTGATAGCAACAAATTGAGCTGCACAGCAATGAATTTGGGGTTGCAGTGAAGGGATCAGTTTTGGCATTGGCATGATTGGAAATTGGAGCTTAGCCTGAATATCCACCAGCAAATCCCCCCGACTCCCGAAGTGATATTTGTAAATAAGCAGTGTTTTAAAGCAATTATCTCATTTTTAGTTCTTCTAAACCTCCCAAATGAGGAAAAACTGATCAACTGATCTCTGTGAACAGTAATTCTTTGTCGGAAGGCTTGAGTTTCTTTCAAGTTTAGAGTATGAAGAAAAGGGTTTGTCAGCCTTGTTTGTCATCTTCTGCTCCATGTTAACACCATCCCTAGTGGTTAAATCCTGATCCATGGGCAAGGCTCATAAACCTAAAGCAATAGGAATTAGGGACACAAAAACAGTTGAATAATAAAATGAAAGCCATTTTCAGCCTCCATTCAGCTGAAGCTGCGTGCAGGTCTTTTTTCAGTGCTCGTAATCTCACAATTCTAATTTGAGTAGTGAGCTCCCAAACCTGTTTGGCTTCAGGACCCCCCTTTGGAGAGTTCACCTGCAGCTGGAAAAAGTGGTTGGTGTTCTGGATGTGGAGTGAACCAAAATCAAAAGCTCCAAGCCTGTTTTTCCAGGGCAATCTCCACCTATGCAGGAGCTTCCCTGGAATCTGAGCCACCTCCTGCAGCACAGAATACTGAATCCCTGCCAGGAATGATAAACACATCCCATTTTTCTTTCCTTATCTGTTTGCACTTCGCTAATATCTCCTCTCAACCTCTTCCACTCACTTTCAGTGGCTCTTATCAACAGCCAGCAAAGAAATCCTTCCCAGCCAGCGTCTGGAACTTTCGTGTGGGAAATTTCCTCACCCGTGCACATAAGGTGTGATTTACACGAGTTGTGATATGGGGATTCATTAAGGAAGTTTAATTAAGATCAATCACATAACAGGTAAAATATAGGGATGGAGGATGACACAACCTCTCAAAACTCTGATTACATGAGTCACCAAAATCTCTTGCCACAGAAATCATGGAAAACATTCCTTTGACTTGCTGAGAGGAGTTTAACATTGAAAGCCTCATAGCAGTGTTTGTCGGAACACTGGTGTTCATTGCTAAACAGTAAAAACAAAAATCAAGAGGGAGAAACTAGCTTGCCATAGGTTATTAATTTAAAGTTCCAAATCAATTTTTTTTTTTTATTTTTTTATTACATCATATATAAAATGCCATAAAAGAAAAAATGAATGTATTCTTTTGTATGTCTAAGCAAATTGAAAAGCTCTTGGGTAATCTATAGAAATAAATTTAAACGAGTAAAGCTCTTTTACTTAATCATCTATATTTCATATTCTGTGTGGAAGGAGGGAATTTGCCATCAGTACTTCTTTATTCAGTGTTTAATTAAAGTGATGAATGCAGCACAGTTTGGAGCATGATAGGTTCCCAAACTTAAGGCAAGCCACAAAGTAGATGCATCACCAATAATAAAATATATGAATTAATATAAATTTTTAATTCTAGAGATGCCATGGTGTTCAGGTGGGAATTGGAACCTTTTAAAATAGTACACTCCGGATAGAAACCCAGCTCAATAACGTTTGCTACAAATGTAGGAGTTGCTGAGGGAGAAGCCAATATTGCATTCCTCAGGTCTAGGGCAGAAAAAGTGGAGGAGTTAAGATGAAGTGCAGATTTGCTCCTAATCAAATCCAGAAGACGTGCTGCAAACCTTATTCGGGGAGATCCGCTAAGTCTGCAGCATGAACATGACAGGCAGGCAAAATTGTGGATTTGATCATTTAAAAACCTGTGGATTCCTGGGGTTTTGGCTACGTTAAAAGGCTCTGAGAAAAGACACGCTGAAAATTGCTGAGGGGTGTTACCAAAGCGAGTTGCCAAAGGCTTAGTCTGTTCAGTAATCCAGGGAGCAGCTGGTTGAGCTAACTCCCAGTTAATTACCTCTCCATTTCTGCAATCACTCCGTGGTTTGTTTAGGGCAAGGTGGACTGGAGGGTTTGGTGCTCAAACCATTCAATTTATTCGTTTGCTGTAGAAAATAAAAGTTGGGAAATAAAGACCTCATTATTGTACATATTTTTTCGTTTAATTCGTTATGGGCATGTTACAAACTGGCTTTGTAATTTGGGTAATCACGCACAAATGTTGGGGTTTGCTGCAGCATTTTCAGATCAAATACTGGTTTGGCTGGAGCTGGCAGGCAGTGCTGGGGCAAACCCAGCTCGCTGAGGGTGTAGAGGTGATTGACTAGACGCCCTCATAAATCTTCCAGAGCCACATCCTGATGTTTTTTCACCCTCTTCAATGCCCAGGATATGGAAAACGCTTTTATGGGTGGAGTGTGGGGATCAAAGCTCTACATACAGTCGCTCATCTGAGGAGGAGAATGAAGGAATGGCACATCTTCCTGCCATTTAATGAGATCATTGGGGAACTGTTTCCTACAATGAAGGACCTCAAGTCCTTTGTGCCATCTGCTTTATTTAAGTACTCTATTTTATGTCAGGTAAACACCACAGTCAATCCTTAATTCCACTGCTCAGTTTAACCCCTGTAGATTTTCCTAAATAATTGTACTTTTCCTTTGTCATTTCTTACACAATTCCAAGTTACAATCCCCTACAATGCCAGCCTTTTTTAAACTCTGCAGCACATCTAAAATCAACATTTAGAGAAGTGTTTCAGTTGTGAAGTCAAGCTTTGAGAAGATTAAGAAGTGCTTGGAAACAGAACACCCAAGCAACCTTAAATTGTCCCCATTCTATAAAGCCTTTAGACAACGGATTCCTCCAAGTTCATGCCCCTTCCAACTACTGTGAAAAAAGAGGTGAGACCTGCAAAAAAGACTCCATTTTGAGGCAAAGCCTGGAATCATTCCTACTGTATTTTCCATCCAAGGCTTTGAATGAAGTAGGGAGTTGTATGGAAAAAACCCCGGCGTGATCAACATTTTCATGTGTGGAACCACAGCAGCCCCAGCAACCGGGGAGAGCAGATGGAAGAGGGTTTTCCCCTCAACTTTGACAACTTATTGTGTGAATTAGCTCGTTCTTCTCTCAGAAAAGATCTTGAAAGGTTAACAATAATCTATTTTGACTTAGTGATGAGGAGTTGTGATGGGAGACTGCAGGGTCACTCGAAAATCTGATATTCTGGTGAGAATGTTTTCTAGTCTACACTGAGACGTAGAGACCAAATTTAATATCTGTTCTGAGATTCAGACCCCCTTGTCCAAATCTTCAGATGTTCCTTCAGCCCCCGATTTTGCATCCCTCATTTTAGTTCTGACATTAAAGCCAGTCAGAAATCACAAATACCCCCCAAAAAAAACTTTTTTGCTTTTTCTGTGAAGTTCTAAACAACCTTTTCTTCTCACTGTGGTGGTGGGGAGGTCTTCAGGAGCCTTTCCAGTGCCGGATTTGACATCTGTTTTCTGAGGGATTGACTGGAATAGTCTGCCCAAGGAATGATCCAGCTGGCTGAGTATTCCTAGGTGCTGGATTATAATGCAACAGGCAGGAAAGACATACTTGTGGGTATGACCGAAAATGCCATTTAATGTGAAGTATTCCAATGTCACTTTGTTTAGGAAACCAAGCAGCTTGTTGTAAGTAAGATGACTATTTAACATTTTTTCTGTATTCTCCATAGTTCTCCTCCCCAACTCCCCAAAGAGAACAAAAACACGTAAAACACAGTGAGATAATTTTCATGTTGCATCAAGCTATAATCCCTGATAATTCCAGGCTAGTGCTGTGGAAGAAATGACCAAACTTGATTCACTTTCTGTTGTGAAATTTTTAAAAAGTAGCTTTCCAGCTGACTTTCCTACTGCTGTGCTCGCTTTGCCTGAAATGGTTTTGGCTCTCACAGCCTGGGTAGGCTCAACGTGGCCACGAGGGATTTGGAAGACCTCACAGGGAAGACCTCCTACAATCTGTGGTGGATGCTGTCCCTTCAGTTAGAAAACTTAGCTCCAAGGGGGTATTGCCTCAGCATCCCAGGAGAGGGATCTGCTCTTGGAAGGGTCTTCTTTCCTTGAGCGCTCTCAAGACCTTGTCCACCCTTTCGCCAAACGGCTTCATGGCAGGATTCTGTTCACTCCAACATCCTCTCCACATCTGAGGTTGTTTCCATCCAGAGTAGTTCTTTCCAAAGCTGGAGGTTCTTTATGGAGGAAGCCCTAGTCATTTCTCTTTATTCAGAGCTATTTTTTTTTTTTAAAAAGTGCATTGCTGAAGCCATCTAGAGTTTTAAATGTCAGAACTCCAAGTGGAGCACAGCTCTGGTGTTACTACATTGTTCCAGTGAAAAACCCGACCCGTGAGGTGGGTTGATCAGCTTCCAGTTGATTGAAGATGTTCTCCAGAAGAACGGTCGAATTCGGAGTTGACAAAGGCAACTGTGGAAACTATGTCTGCTTCCAATAAAACTCCCTGCCTCCTTGCCAGGCACAGAGGGAAAAACCTGCCTTCAAACTCCTGGCCATGAACTTGCTTCATGTTTTAGCAGTGCCGCTCCTTGGCCCTGCAAAATCGCTAAGAAATGACCAGAAGGTCCCCTGCATCCAGAACCAGGATGTTCCTTGATATATCTGCTTGGTTTTCCCCCATCCCAGCAGCAGCACACTGGTCTGAGCCGGGCTGCAGGCTGCCTCTCTTCTTTATGCCAGCCCAGCAAGCTTCAAAGCACAAACTTGGAAGCAATTTGGCCAGAGGTAGAATTCTTCCCTCTGTAGCCACCCCTGACTGCACAGGGGCCTGTCCCAGCTTTGGAGAAATGCTTTGGGTGAAGGTGGCACGTTGGGGTTGGTTTTCACTCTCGCTGACAGTGCTGAAGGTGCTGATTTTCCTGCAGTGCAGCGCATCGTGCTGGATTCGTTCCTTGCGTGTTCCGTGCCCGTGTCTGGGACTCACTGGCTGCACTGCAACGTGATTTTTGGAATCCCGCTGCAGCAGCGACTCTCTGACGTGGTTCAAAGCCTCAGCTCGTCCCAGACCATGCTTTTATTACAGTGAGGAGATCTGCGTATAGCTTCAGACTGCTGCAAATTTCCAAGGGCCGCGTCCCAACGAGTATCACTTTCCAATTTCATTCGCCTCAAGAAATTCTGTCAACAGCTTCTCCCAATTCCATTAATCTTGTGTTTTACCATCTTAAAGCCTCCCATTCTCTCAACCCCCTTAAAGATGTGACCAGTGTTTCTCCTTGAGTGCTGACAATTACTTTCTCATTCTTGTGTGGAGCTGCTCTCCCTGCTAAGAACCACATGCAGTTTTCAATAATACCTATTCATCAGTAATGGATGGAGTGAGCCAGGTCTGGATTTCCACACTGAGGTACTGATGTGTTTTACATACCTTTCCTTACTCAAAAGGGATTTTCTGTCTCTGAACACTAAATATGAGAAGCATTTTTCAAATTCTTTGACAGAATGCTTTTAACATATCAGCAGGGTTAATAAATCTTCCCCATTTGTTCTGTTCACTTTTATTCATAGTGAAGTATTGATCAGGAGCAAGCAGGGACTGTGAGGACAGCTCTCAAATCAAAGTGATATATGGTGCTACCAGGACACTGATACAAATGGTTTGGTTTGGAGCTGTGCTCCTTTAGCCCTGAGGATTTTCCCCCACCAGCAAGAAAATCCAGAAAGGGATCATTCAACCACCCCAGACCACCAACCTGTCAGAGTTCTCCACATTAAGATTTCAGATTTGTTTTTCTTCACCCCTTTTTCGCCGTGCTGCACTTGAATAACACAAACATTTTCTCTCTCCAAAATGGATAAAACTGATGGGGTCCAAGCAACAGATTGAAATCAGGGATGGGGTGGCAACGACTTCAATAATATTGAAATTATATTTCACCTTCTGCCCATGCCTCAAATCTGGAATACCCAGGAGGTTTCCCTTCATTGATTTGATTTTCCCTAGGGCTCACTCTGTGTGTGTGCGTTCTTTAAAGGTACCTTATGCTGTGCAACAAACTAATCAGTTAAAACCAAGGGACAATTGAAAAGGTGAAAGCTAATTTATCCTAATTAGAAACATAGAATCATTAAACTTGGAAAAGAACTCTAAGATCATTGAGTACTTAAATTTTGACAAAACACAAGGCAGGCATATTATCCAACAAATATTCATAGAAAAAAAAAACACAGACTTTTCTTATGGAGAAAGTCTCAATGCCTCAAGTCCTTTCATGAGGATGGGATGGAAAGATTGGAGATCCATGATGGGAAGGGACAAGATGCTGTTCTGAGCGGAGGAATTCAGTCTTAAGGTCAGAAATTCTCAGAGACATCTGGGGTTGTGAATAATCTCCTTAGATGTTGGTAAGACATCTCTCATTTAGAGCTTTTAAGACAGTGGCATAGGGGATTATCTTAAATTAGCAAATGAATTGCCTAGATGACCTAATCCATTTTCCATTTTGAATTTCCACGAGCCTGCAATTCTGCAAATGTTTTTCTCTGTTGGTCCTGGTAGGAAAAAGCTCCTCAACACATCGTTGGGTTTTTTTTTTGGTCTGGTCCTCAGAATTCCTGTTTAAAACTTTGGTGACATGTTGTGCTTTTTTGTCAGCCTTGGCAAGGAGGCAGGAACGGTGCATGTGATCCACCGGGGAGAACAGAATGTCAAAAAGCAGTGGTGGCACGACGAGAGCCAGCAAAGTTGGGAACTGGGAGTCTATTTTTAGTGGCTGAAGATTGTTCCGGGGTTAAAGGAACATGCAATTCTGGGGGAAGGTGGAGGGAATATTTGCCTTCCCTGGAGGGAATCCAAGAGGATTGCAGAGTAAGAGGTCAGAGCAGCAAGGGGAGGGGAGGGCTATCTGTGACACAGCTGTTTTGGGAAACAAAAAAGGAAAAAAAAAGAGGAGTTGGATGGTAATTCCTGGTGAAGCATTCTTCAGGGTGGTGGAGTCAATGAAGCACAGTCATATTTAAGGCATCAGACCACCTACGTCTTAATAGATCCACAAATCGATGTTAATGATGCCATTTATGCTTAAAAAGAACTTTAACTTCAGCTGGAAAAATAGAATGGGTGCTGAAACACTCTCTTACTTGTTCCAGCCAACTTTCTGAAGCAAGATCTAATACATTTGCTGGAGAAAAGAGCAGAAAGGACAAAACCTTTTAGGGAAGATGTATCTCAGGCAGTTCTTCCCTTCAGGAAGTTCTGACCAACATCGAAAGACCTCAGGTTGTAGCAATGACGAATTCTTGTGCACGAAAAGGGAAAGACCAGTTTTTATTATTTTGGCAGAAAAATGAACATTTGGGAAGTGTATGACCCTTTTTGGAGATGAAAATTGCTAAAGCAGCAAGATCTACCCACTGTAAATTAGCCGTGCCTAAAATGGAAAGAATAGTGGGATTTTAAATTTTTAAGTCACTTGCAAATTACATGAACCTTGCATGTTTGTTTTTTTTCTTGTGTTTCTTTAGTAAATTGAAAGTACAGCAATTTTCTTCTTGTAGAACTACACTACTGACTTGTTCAAAAGAACAGGGAGCAACTCGAAATTTGCTGCAGGAAGAGGCACGGGAGCTGCCTAATTTAGCCACAATTTTCTTTGCCCTGAAGAACTGTGAGCTTTCTCCAAGGAAATGTGGAGTGAATCATTAAGCTCCATATAAAACCAGGCCAGTGTGTGTATTCCAGGGTGTGCACAAGTTAAACTGCCTTTTAGGCAGGTTAAGGACGTGCTCAGGATTATTTCCTTTCACCTGTCAGTCCACAGTTACCCACACAAGCTTTGGATGTCCATCCAAGTCTCTCAAAGGTTGTTCTCTGTGTTTGAGGATAGACCAGAAAGCCAATATTGTTATTTTTGGGCTATTTTTAATGCCTATATACAGAGAGCTCTCTAGAGTTGCCATAAATATCCTGTTTGCTTTCTTTGTTTCTCTTTCATTTGGCTCCCTTGGAATCAACCAGACTATTCTTCCTAAAATGTTTTACTATGTCCCTGCTGCTCCCTTTGGAGGAGAAAATCAGGGAAACGCATTTGCAGGGGGAAAGGGATATTTATCCAGCAGTGAGTAACTTTTAAAAATAGTTAAATCAATTTAGAACAAACTTTCAACAGAGAACGCTCACCTTTGGACAGAGATCAAGAATGGAAACTCTCAGACCAGAAGGAATTCGCGCAGGATGTAATGAGGAATAAAAAAATGTGAGTGGGTCTGGAGGGTGCCAGGACCAAAATAAGGCCAGGTCACCCCAGCTGCCAGGCAAAAAGCTGCTTTTTCTCCCTCTCACGCAGCTCACAAATGTCTAACATTTCGCTGAGAGTGTGAAGTGCAAATCCAAGCGCCCACAAGGATTAATTTACATGCCCGAGCTGGGCTTGAAGAGCGCAGCTCAACGCAGCTCTATCCCACGTGTGCACAAATCCACAGGCAGCCATTCCAGAGCCTACAGAGCATTTTCTCCTTGTGAAAGGCACGTGTGATGCCGGGCTCATTAAGACGAGATGTGAAATCGGATCCTCCTTTCTTCCTGCTCGGCTCTGCCTTTCTGCTGAGCGTCACAGAAGCGGATTGCGTTTGTTCACCCTCTGCCCACAGCAGTGGAGCTGAAGTTTATCTCCATCTTTCTTCTGTTGTTTTGGGATTTTTTTTTACCTTTTCAAATTCTTGGCTCCCCCATTCAGAAGCTCTGGAAGAGGGAAATTCTCCTAGTGCATCAAAGCACTTGAGCACTGGAGCAGAGGGCTGTTTTACTCTTTTAATAAAGCATATGTTGCATTTCTGACCTTTTCCTCTGCCCATGCTCCAGGCTGGCATGTGCAGACTCCAGGAGCCCCTGACTGCTGTTGCTCACACCTGGGCTGAGAGCCTGTCCTCACCAGGAGGGCTTTGCCTGAGCCTCCCCAGCAAGCTGGGGAAAAATCCTTCCAGCAGCTCCTCTCACCTCGTAAAAGCCCAAGTGTGAATTGCCAGCGCATGTGGGAGACCCTGCAGGTCCTGGGGACACTGAATCGCTTCTGTTCTCCCACCAAAACTGCCCTGAGCCCTCAGCAAATTTTCCATTTTGGCAGAAGCACCATTCCCTCCTCGAGTGCTCCTCTCCCTCTCGTGTGTCACTGGGAATTTGCAGGTGGTGACAGGAGGATCAGTCCCAGTTTCTTGTTCTTATCCATCATTTTTGCTGGGCATTCAGCCTCCCTGATCATCCAGCACGTGGATTTTAGGGCCATCCTCAGCACAAGGGGACGACACAGGGATCTGCAGGGGGAAGGCAGGTGGTGGTTACACCAACCCAGCCATTGCAAGTGCTCTGGGCAACTGCTGCCAAAAATTGGGCAACTGAAACCTGGAGAGGGACTTCGGACAAGAGCATGTACAGATAATTCAGTTGAAATCAGTTTCAAAATGCAAGAGGGTAGATCTTGATTAGATATCAGGAAGAAATTCTTCCCTATGAGGCCCTGGCACAGGGTGCCCAGAGAAGATGTGGCTGCCCCTGGATCCCTGGAAGTGTCCAAGGCCAGGCTGGACACTGGGGCTTGGAGTAACCTGGGACAGTGGAAGGTGTCCCTGCCATGGCAGGAACATGGTGATCCTTAAGGTTCCCTTTCACCCATACCATTCCAGGACCCATGACTTTATGATCTCAGGAATTGTCATCACAGGGGAACACACAGGAGGGCAAGAAAGGCACGACAGAGTCATGGCCATGTCAGATGTTTGTGCTCCTCAAGGATAGACAGCACCTGCCTCCCTGGAGGAAAATCCAAGGGAATTGTAGATGCCTTTGTAGCCTTGTCTGCCTTATTAGGTTAAAGGACTCCTGGTTTGGCCTTTGCCTGACGGTATCCAGTTGCCCTTGCCCAGCAGGAGCTGAGGTATGCTGAATTAAGATGATGGATTCTGTGGACAGGTGCAAAGTGGAATAATTTCTTCAGCCAGGAGGGAAAAAAAAAAAAGGTGGTTAGAAAGTTTATCCTGGAAGATAAGGAAGCCTGACCGAGGCTCATTCTCATCTCTCCATGGAATTTGTGAGGGAAATCTCCCACCCCGCTTATTTTACCCCACCAGTGCCACCCTCCCTGACAAACCACGGGCACCCACGAGCCAAAAAGCAAAGCTTTAGAGTTGTCAGCATGGCTGTGGTGGCTCACAGGGAAATCTGGGCAGAGTGTGGTGTGTTTACACATTGTCCTTGAGTGACAATCCCTCTCCGAGTGCCCCCAAAGCCATTAAGGCTCTGAGGAGTCAGCAGATGAGCTGGAGTGGTTAAACTCATTAACACCAGGTTAACTCCCATTGTGAAGCTCCTGGCTCGACATCAGAGGGCAATAAAACACCAAGAGCAACATGATGACTGTTATGATCAGGAAATTTGGGACATGTGTCATTAGAGGGAACAAACAGGGCAGCAGAGGTGTCTGGCAGCAGCGCTGCTGAGTGTTCATTGCCATCCTCTCCCCCTCCATGTTCCTCTAATGCCCTTTATCAGCTTCCTCTGCTGCTGGGTGCAAACAAAGTCTGGCCCTTACCTGAGGGTCAGAGAGATGAGAGACAGTGTTAGACAGGATATTCCCAGCATTTTCAATGCTTCCTTTTTGGTGGGTTATGAATGTCTGACTGACACAGCCAAGCGAAAGTGCTGCGGGTTCCCGCGGGACCCGTGTGGCTGTAAAGCTCACAAACATAATAATAACAAAGCCATAAATTCTGACCTGTGGTACAGTCCGAGCCGAATAACAGCTCCCCAGCTGTGGAATATGTGCCCTTGTTGTGTGAAAGTGGCAGACCTGGGGGTAAAGTTCACCTCGTATTTGTCAGGTTGTGTAGAGCCAGTCCCCTTTAATGGCCGAAATGCAGCCAAAAGCCCCAGCAGCAGGACAGATGCCCAACTGTGTTTTGAGCTTGTTATGATCTACTGAATATTTTGTGAGTAGAGAAAGCTTAAAAAAATACATGATGAGGGACAGATAACAGAGGCAGGGCGAAAATTGGTGGTGATCCCATCGCAAGGGATGGGTTTAACCCCTACACAACACCCAGGATTTTTGTATCTCCAGAGCTTTACCCAGTGCCTCAATGCCATCAGGCTGTGAGGACTGGATGCAGCCCAGGAGCAGGGATGAAATAATCTATGGCTGTTTGTTCTTTCTGCATTGATTCCTTCCCAGACAAAACTCTGCAGCCCCAAACCCCTGAAAGACATTAGGAAAGCTCCAAAGCTTATAGAAAGGAGGGAAAGAGCACTGGGTGAATATCAGGGAAGACTGACAGAGCCATGAGCTAATTCAGATCCTTCCCAACAGAGTAGAAAGAGTTGGACACATGGGAAACCCCCAAGTGCCCTGTGCCTGCCTTTGGGAGGTGCTGGGTTGGGCTGGCAGCGGGGAGATGTTCATAGGAGGAGCTGGGGAGAAAGCTTGGTTGAGTCTGCCATCATCAGGAGGGGATTTTCCAGGGAAAAGGGACTTGAGAGAGACGACTTCTTCATCCCCCCATGGCCCCTGCAAGACTGGGATCGCGTCCACCTCAAGCCTCAGTGACAAGCGGGAGCGGGCTGCACGCCATCCGGAGAAGGAAGGACGAGATGATTTGTTTTTGTGTGTGTTTTTCTTTCCATGTCTGCTCCTTGGAAGGAAACATGTCTGCTTTTAGAGAACAATGCTGCCCAGGGCCGTGGGAGTGAGTGACTGGGCTGTGCGAATCCCAACCCGCAGCCCGTTCCCAGGCCGTGCTCAGCCCTGCGCCGGCCCTGTCCAGAGGGTTCAGTCCTAAATCAGGAGGGCTGGGGGCACTTGGGAAGTGCAGCCCCTTCCTCCCTTTACGGGGATGCAGCACTTGCTGTCCCTGAGCTGTTGGCTGCAGAGATGCTCTGGGGCTTCTTGAACGCCTCCCCAAATCCCCAGAATCTCTGCATCCCATAAGCTGCACTGTTACCTTGAATTCTTCCTCTGCTTCTTACCCCAAATGCTTTCCTTGGACTTTTCTTAGAGCTGCCTCTTCTCCTCCATCCATATCCCAATGGGATGACAAGGACAGTAAAATGGGGACAGGACAGCCACCAATCTAGTAGGACAATCCACCAATTCCATCTCCCTCCTCTGGAACCAAGTTCAGTAATGTCAGATCTCCTTGACTTGAGACAACAAAACTCCCTTCAAAGTTGTGAAATTCCTACCACGCGTTCCACATCTCTATTAATCACCCCAAGTTCTGGTCACCATCCTTCTCTAAATTCTGCCTTTGGAAGCACAGAGGGTTCCATGGGCTGTTGCAGTGGGGTTAAGCTCTACCAGCCTCCAGCCAGGTCATGTTTTGTTCTGGTGCTCTCCACGCACCAAATTTTGAGGTGAAATTTGGGCTACGACCTGCTAACCCCACTGGGAATGGGTGTTTGGGGTATCTCAGGAGTACAGAGCACGTTTTAGGGATTCCCAGCCAGCTCTCTCCAGCCTGACTAAAAGCACTTGGCATCAATTAGGGAAGGTCCAGAAAAGCTGTAATTTCCATCTGTGCCTGAGCAGTGCCAGACTGGGAGCAGGAGGTGTTACAGAGGAGTCAAATACTTTGGATTTGGAATTATTGGGGTGAAGGGGGCTGACAAGAGGTGCAAAGATACCTTTGGGAGGGTTTAGGGCTCCCAAATCTCCAGACAGGTACTGAGTTGAGAAAACACACTCCAGCAGCAGGGATTAACCAGGAATTTTCCTTATTTTACAGCATTTTTTTGTCACCTCGTAGCTCCCCTGTCACTGCAGCTCTTTAGCCCGGCCGTGCCCAGAGCTAGGGAAGGTTTTGGAGGGAGATTTTTTCTGTCCCAGCGAAATAAAACCTTTTTGGGGTCCTTGTTGGTGATCCTTAAGGTCTGCAGATCACCTTTGAGAGAAACCCTTGCCCTGGCACTTGAGGGAAGGCTTGAACAAGGCTCCTTAACACATCCCCGTGTCCTCCCAGGCACTTCTCCCGCCCAGTCCCGGCTATCCCGGCGCTGAATGGGACCTTAGTTTTAAGGATAAACACATCCATCACAAAGCTGCTTGGCCCACATCCCCACCATGAAACCCCTTTTGAGGACTCTCTGCTCAGAGCCCGCATCCCTGTCCCACTTTCCACTCCCCAACCTGCTTTTTCCAACGCTCCCCAAGCAAAATCCTGCATTTTCCAGGAGCTGGAAGAGGTGCAGGGAAACAAGGGCCACTTTAACCCTTATTTTAAAGCTGGAGCTCCCTCCTGGTTTGGTATATTTAGTTTGGGCACAGTTCTGAAACAAAAGGCACAAAGGAGCCAAGTTGTTGGGGCAGGGGGAGGGAAGAATGTTGGTTTGATTTTGAGAGCCTTGGAAGATCATTAAAATTTCATAACAGGCAGAATAAAAACAAGGCTGTTTGCTTCGAAGGGCTCTGGTGTTTAAAGAGCTCGAGACAAAACTGCCGAGCAGAATATTCCAGTTTATCCCGTGGAATAGGAAGGAATGGCCCCAGACATAATTACAAGTAAGTAGAGCAGCGAGAGAGGGGGAAAAGCTCAGGAAATCTGATGTCTAAGAAGGTTTTTTTCGCCAGGGTTTAATCAGTTTGCCCGATTGTTTGTTTGTGGTGATTTCTCTGACCTGCCTCGGTGAAGAGTTGGATATTCTGACAGCAAAACGGGCGGGACGGGGGGAATTTTGGCTCCTGGAATTTGGGGGCAGCGGAAAGCAAAGCCAGGGAGCAGGGGTGAAACGTGAAGCGTGGTTTGTGAGTTTACAGAGCTGGGTTCAGGGGGATGGGGTTTCAGCAGTGGTCTCGCTGCTCACTGACTTTGGAGTTTTTATCCGCTGAACAAGCAACAGGAGAGAGACTTTTACAAAAGCAGGGAAATGATATCTCATTAATATTCCTACCTAGCAGAAAAAGAAGGGAATAATAACATTTAGTGGTTCTAAAGCAGCGGGGAGATGATGATGAATGTTAGGCTGTACGTGAAAACTATACAAGGCTGTATAAATTTCAAAAAAAAAAATCTGTGGTGTTTCTGTTCTTGGGCTTCACTCTTTAAAAATACATTACCACTGAAATGGAGTTTTAGAAGGGAATAACAACGTTGGCAAAATATTTCTTTGAAGCATAGAACTCCTGATCTGAAAAACAAAGTGGGTCATAAATCACAGAACACATTAAGAGCCACAAGATATACGGAAATCTAACATTATGAAATATTCTTCTCAGGGCAAAATAGCATTTAAAACCAGTGTTTTAGAGTGATACAAACACTAGTAAAGGGATTATATTCCCGTCAAGGTTGTAGATATCAGTTCCACTCTAAAATCACAGTACAGTACTTTAAAAAATCATTAAAATATATTAGATATTTGTATATATGACATCAGACTTATTAATGAAAAGGAGAAACTTTTAGCCCTATATTTATATTTTATTATTAACTTACTTTTAGTTGTCTGCAATTTGTAAAACATTGCTGTATTTAATGGCACAATTCATGCAGCAAAAAATACGTGTGTAAGTTTTTTATTTTGCTTTACAAAAAAAAAAACTCAAACCCTAGAAAAAATCATCTTACTTATAGTTTCCTGTAGTTAAAATGATTGTTAAGTAACTTACAATCTGAACACAAAGAAAATGCATTTAATTATTTATTGAAATGCACAATATTTTCTGCTTTTTTAATGAGTAGAGCTTATTACCCTTCCTCTTTTTATACCTAATACAGCAAAATTGTATCCATAAGAGCAGCTTTATAATCAGAGTAAGCGTTTTTAAAGGAATATTGTTAAATTCAAAGTGAAATCTTATTATCTCTTGTGGGATTTGTGCTCCTAAAATCATTACCTAGAGTAAATTGTTCCTCTGATTTGAAATGTTCATCCCAGGAGGAGGATTAATTATTCCGTTAGGATACAATTTTCTCCATTTTTTCCTATCCCTCGGGATAAATCAGCTTCCCTGCTTTTCAGTTTTCACACGAGTGTACAAATGAAACACTGAGATTATTTCTGAGGATCGTCCTTGTGCAAACTCCCATCGTTTTTGAAGGAATTTCCCAGAGAGGAGCCTGATCCAAGCCCTGTTGGGGTTAATGAGTCATTTCTATCTGCTGTAAAGGGATTTGGAGCTGAGCACTGCACTCCTTACAAGCTGGAGGCTGAACTTTCATAAGACCATGAATTTTATCATCTTGCAAAATCAAGAACCATGGAATAATTTAGCCTGTAGCTGGGGAGTGCAGTTTGGTCTGATAATGATATTTTCCTCCATGTACTTTGGATTTATCAGTGGTTTGTGGCTAACACAGTAACACAGCCAGTGTCAGCTGATTTCTCACCCTGGTGTTAATAACACTGTACTTTGGCATTGTGTTTGAGTAGAAAAACAACAAATTTTGAACCTATGATTTTCTTATTTGTTAAAAATAGACAAAGATATTATTTATCGAAGAGCCCATTCCACAATTTGATAATTATCAGAATAACCTGAAATCTCACCAGCTCCATTAGAAAACGGAGAAGTCTGAGGGATTACAGGAATTCTGGAGTCAGTGAAGGTTCAAATGCTTCTTGCCTCCTTTTCTCTCTTTTATTCCTTGCCGTGGGGTTCCTTCCGTGCGTCGTCCCACAAAGCTTCCATTGGGAGCAGGGAGGAGGGTCTGGAAAGGGTCAGCTCAGTCTAGGCAGGGTCTGGAAACAAGGCCCATGTTGTCACTCCAGGTTTGCTCAACACTTCCAACCCAACCTGGGTCTCCATGTCCTGCCATAATGCAAATGAGGCTGTTCCTGCTGGGAACGTGGCATTCCCGGGAACGTTCCCTCCTGGGAGCCAGGGCAGCAAGTCCTGCTGATTTAAGAGCTCTTACTGGTGCTGCTATTCTGACTTTACAGGCATTCACAGCCTCCCTTCTCAGCCTTTCCCTTATTTTTATGTGGAAAGAGGTGAAGTGGGAAGGCTCCCAGCTAGACGAGTTTGTAGGAATAATTGGAGCTTGGACTTGTAAAAGGAACTTCCTTCAGGTCACTTTTCAGACAGGAAGCTTTAAAACTGCAACTCTTCTTTAAATGCTGCACTCCTCCCCCCAAAGGGGAAAAAAAAAAATAGAATCTGTGGGTGCAGTTGTTTGCAGATAATGCCATTTATGAGGCCAGAAATCTTCTGGAATTTTCCAGTCTGGACAGATGGGGTACAAGGGGGTCTCATCCCACTGGGCCAGGAGAGCTGGCACTGCAGGACTCCTCTGCCTCATCCACAGCCCATGTCTTTCCAAAAAATTTCCAAAAAATTCCAAATCATGTGAGCCACCCCAAAAAAATCACTAAAAGACATGGTTAAGAAACAAGCTTTTCTGGGAGGAGTGAAAAGCTGGATTCTGTTCTTTCTGTGCGGGAGAAATCCACAGAGCAAAGAGTGCAAAAGAACCCAGAAGTGCCCGGGGCAAAATGCGATGATTTCCAGCACCACTGACTTCCCACTCTGCTCCCACCCCTGGACAGAAATCTTGGCTGGCTCAGGGATGCAGTTTGTAACCTCTCTGCTCCACCACTTGTAAATAAAGGCCTTTTTATCTCTGGGGTTTCATGTTCAGAAGAAAGTTATCTGTGGCCATAAAAACACATCTGTTGGTAGCTCTGCTGAGGGCAGAGCAGCCAAGGGTTCAGCATGGCATGGAAATGCTTCCAGCAGGCTTGGAGCCACAGCTCTGTCCTTTTTCTTCCCTTTGTCCTCTACACTTGATCCTGACACAGGCAGTTGCTGCTCTTTCTGGAGAGTAGCAGCTCAGAAAATGCCAAATATCTGAATTTTTTTTTGTGCTTAAAAAAACTGTCCTCACATGAACAGAAAGATTTCTGTTACAATATCTGTCCAAACTCTTAAACTCTCAGAAACTGCCCTCAGCACTGGTGTTGTTACCACAGCTCCAGCACCCCCCAGAGAGGATGAAGCTCCTTACCCTGAGGTCTGCTCAGCACAGCTGTGTCTGCCAGGGGTAGCGCAGGGATGGGGATGGAGCAGATAAATGAGCTCGTGGTAGGCTGGGCAGCAGCTGTAAAACCCAGTCTGCCAAATTCAGCAGAGAGGCAGCTGCCCTTCCCTACTCCCAGTGAAGTCTCTTCCTCCTGACAGTTTGCTGAAAGGATTTCCATTGTGTGGTACTTAGTCCATCTGGGAATTTATTGCAAGCTGATGCTTTCTGTTTTCTGTCTCAGTGACACCGACAGAAGATGCGGAAGAACAATCCATGCCAAATCTCTGCTCCACGCTGCATCCAAATGTGGTAAAACCCTGGAAAGCTCTGACGTAGGAGGGCCCTGCTTGTCCTGGTCTGATCCTGAATGACACTGACACCCACTGACTTCTGCCTGTAGCAGATGCTGCTTAGGAAAAAATAAATGACAGGAAAAAAAGATTTCCAAAACACAGCCTTTAAATACAGGGCACTGGCGTGAGTGGTAGGGATGGAACACAGCATTGACCAAACTCCTTGTGTCCTGACTTTATCACCCTACTGAATATGGAGAAAGGGAAAGAATAAAGCCTTCCCAGGCAGGAATAAAGCTCAAATCTCAGCTTCTCAGGCTCCTTAAAGGAGCAAGGAGGCATGGTGCATGGCAGAGAGAACTTCCCTGGTAATATCCAGATGTCCCTGCCTTTTCCACTCAGCAGCTGCCCTGGAAAATGGTTGATGGCTGGGTTGTGTTGTAGCAGAAAATAGGGATTTTCCAGCTGGACAGCAGGCTTGGCCATAGGGCATCTGCATCCCAGTGCCTTTCCCTGCCCTTTACCTCAGCTGGCCCTTTGCAATGGGCTGCAGTGAAATCACATTCCCAGTGGCAGGAACACAAAATAACTCACGATGTGCCTCGAACTGTGAGCAGAAAGTGTCTGATCCTGCCCAAAGACAGAGCTGCTCGCTTCAGAGGGGCAATACTTACACAGTAATCAGCACCTAATTCCCTTCCCCAGCCCGAGTATTCTCTTCTGAGCTCAGCCACTTTTTCTGCCCATCCTGTCCGGGCTGGGTGAACATGGGGATGTGAGCAGTGCTCCCAGGGAATGCCTGGACCCTGGGGATCATCCCGAGAGCTACAAGCCCTCACACCCTAGGGTCGAGGGTTTTCTCCTGGCTCATTTCATTCAGAACCACCAAGCTTGGGCAGGGCTACTGAAAGTCCAGCTTTCTGTGCTTTTCACACTTTCTAAATTAAAGTTTTCTCTCATGTAAGTGAGCAAAGAAACACCCTTCTTTCCTCAAGGATGGGGAAATAGGAGCAAAGAACCAAACTGCAGCCTCAAAGTGCAATTTAGAACTCCCAGGAGGCACAAGATCTCCCTCTTGCCAGCCCTCCCTTTGCCGACTTCAACAGCTCAGAATGACCAGCTGGGCAGAATGAAATTCCTTCCATTCTCAGATACTGCAATAAATATTTAATAAATAAATTAAACCCGAATGTTGCTTGTATTTATTTTTTTTTTCCCCCTTAGGTCAACATCTGTAGCTTCTCGTGCTGTTATTTGTGAAACAGCTTTATTAACCTATTACGAAAGCAGGCATTTGTTATGCAGCAAATTGAAGTTTCACAGTCAATGGATGTTTTGTGGCCTGGGAAAAAGTAAACATCAACTGGAGAAGTCACTTGTGCCTATTCTTGTTTTTGCCCAATAAGAATTAATATCAGATGTGTAATGGTGGAATTCCTTGAAGGAAATGCATCTCCTTTGTTAAGGGACTGTTAGCTGGGAGCTCCAGAGCCTCAGATGATGTAATAGCCAGACGTCTGCAGACTTTTAGAACAATTGTCATTTATTTCCAGGAATAAGAGGAAATTTCTTTCTACTTCTCTTCCCACATCACTCATCGTAGCAGGGAAAGATGCTTTCCAAGGTGTTTCAGCAGCCACTAATGGCATAGTTCTGTATGGGTCACTCCACTTGACAGATGGATTAGGATCCAGTGTCAAACTAAGGAAAAAATGGAGAAGAAATCTTCATGTGAGGATGGAGACAGACTGATGAGTCCACCCTGCTGATGATACTGAATTATTCAGGGGCTAAAGATGAAAGGTGACTGTGATGAGATGCCAAAAATCCATCTGGAAGTCCATGGCTGAATGAAAAAACATCAGATGAAATTCATGATTGATAAATGTCAAGTGATGCACGTGGGGGAGGAGGGTGCTGGAAATCCTCTGAAGTAACCCTGACTCTTACACTTTAAACTAACTTTAATCATTGAGGAGAGGTGGAGCTCTGAGGGTGATTGTCCTGAGAAATAGTTTGGACTTGTGGCTCTCAGGAAGCAAAGGGGATGTTAGAAATTATTAAGAAATGAAGAAGAGATAGATAGATAGATAGATAGATAGATAGATAGATAGACAGATAGATAGACAGATAGACAGACAGACAGACAGATAGATAGATAGATAGAGACAGAAAAGGTGCTATTTTATAAACTTTGTGCATCTCTGCCTGGAATACCTGGAACCTCCCAGCTCCTAAAGGAACTGGCCAAACTGGAACACACTTAGAGGAAGGTGCCAAGGATAATTAAAGACTCAGCCCTCAGTGTGAGAATGATTAAATGGATTCAGTTTCTTCAGCCAGAAGGGAGATGAGTGAGAGGATCTGATGGCCTTCTCAGGAATTAGGAATGACAAGGAGAGAATAGCAAGCAGCTGTTTGCTGTTTCTGCCTCTAACACAAAACTCAGAAGCATGAGATGAAGGTGGTGGCTGGCAGTTCCAATCCAGCAGGAGCAATCCTCCACACCGTGCTTCGTCATCCCGTGGAACTCCTTGCCACGGGATCCTGGGAGTGTTAAAAGTTTACTGGATGCATTCACGAAATAAAAACTCATCAGAGGTTTTTAAAATCCATCTGGGTTTTGTGTTAAACAGAAAGGCTCCATGTCTGGTTCAGAAAGTGCCTGAGCCAGAAACCACTGTAAGCTGGGCAAGTATTTGGGGGGAAGTATTGCTGTAGGACTGACCTACATTTGTACTCTTTGCTGGGCTCTCACTACTGCTGCAGATAGGAGGTTACTTGGCATGGGCTTCCAGCCTGACCTGCTAAAGCTGTTCATATCTCCTTGTGAGCCCAGACTTCCAAGTGATAAGTAATTCCAGACAAATGCATTCCTTATGTTCTCTCTTAAATGTAATAATAATGTTAACTATTAAGTCAGGTGATGACAAGCCAACACAGAGCGGCCTCAGGTCTTGAGCTTCTCCCTTCCCAGTTCTTATTTCCTTCGCTCTGGGTTGAGGTGACCCAGGACAGCCCACAGGTGCTGCAGGGGCAGGTCTTCATGAGTGGACATCAAGTCCCTCTGCCAGTCTTGGCTCCAACAACCTGTTGTCCCTGCCACCAAGGGACAAATGAAGGTGGTTAATGCACAGCAGGGCAATGGCAGGGTTGATTTTATGACCAGGCTCTCTTTACTTTGCATCTGAAAATCATAGGTCAAGGAGTTGCGCCCAGATTTCCTCCAACTACCAAACAACTCCGGTGTGCTGATACAACTCTTGGAGCTCAGGGTATTTTAAGTAGGGAGGAAAGCTCAGTTAAAAATATTCTTTTTGGCTCTAAACTAGCAGAGACCTCCATAAGAGAGATTCACAGTCCTGCGACCAGCTCCTCCAACTCTAATCGCCTGAGCAGGAAGATTAAAACAGCCATGGTGGTTTCTGGGCAAGTATCACTGTGTTTTAGTGAAGCGTTTGATAGTCCCATAAAATGTGATTTGAAAGCTTGACTCAGTCTGGCCTGGATATGAGTACTTGTCTGTGGTCTCTGCATTGGCTGGAATACCACAAAGCCAGGATAAAGTTTGATATGTCACGTTTGAGGAGATGAAGGAGGTGCTGGTTGGAAAGTGCATTAAGCCTGGCTTTATCTAGTTTCTTCATGGATACGTTGGAGGACACAGCAAACAAAATGTGCATCAGACTTGCAGATGGGGGGAAACACTCAGGGGATGAATTACTGGCAAAGCTTCAATAACTCAGGATAAGTCATCTCCAGCAGAAAAAGTCTCCGTGCACGAAGGGCTATGTGACCACCACTGGGGAGAACATTTGATCTCTGCTGCTTCTAGGATGTGGCAGTGGAAATCTTGTCCTTCGTGAGGCTCCAGGAGGAGAGATGGAGCTGAATCAACCACGGAGATAACAGCTTTCCAAACTATCCTCATGGTGATCATCTTATTTCTTGAATGCTCCTCCACTCAGGGAACCTCAGCAAGAAATCAACACCCCAGAGAGATCTCTGGGAGAGAGGAGGGAAGGAAAAGTAAAAAAATAAATAAATTAAAAAGTAATAAAAGTAATGAAGAGCCAAAGGGAATGGCTTACGAGACAAGATTAAAATACCTAAATATGTCTAAGTTGGCCAAATTATGACTAAGGGAGGATATGAGAACTGTCTGCATGTATATGAGGGCTGTAAACCACTAGGAAAGGAAAGGCATTTTTTTGATTGGCATAAGAAGAAATTTCGGAGAAATCTCATTAAATTCAACAAAGGAAAACATTGAATGAATAACGGGAATTGTTCCTAATGGTAAACTTGAGCAGAATTTGCAAAATATTTTATATGAATTGATCTGAAAAAAACATCAAGGAGATGTGAGAAAGCTGCTTGGATCCCAGTTATTAAAGATATTGGCTTCTCGCGCTTCCTGCAGCAGAGCAAGGAACAAGAACAATTGGACTCAATGGAAAGGGTTTGGCTCCCGTTGTTTTCTGGTGCAGGAAACCAATGATTTTAGAAAACTCTGCCAATGGTCTCGTTGTTAAAAATGCAGTGAGTGCATCCAGAAAGCTCAGTCACAAAAGGACATGGGTTTCTGAGGGCTTAGGGCTTCCATCCTTCCAGGTTTTCAAAATATTTCTCATCTAAACCCTGCCAGAACACCACCCCACCCCACCCCCCCCCGATGTGCTGCAGCCCGGAGAGCGCAAGGTGTGATAAAGAGGGAAGGAGCATCATTTACATTCCAGCACAAACATCAGCCCATGTAGGACAAGCTGGTCCAGGTCCAGCTTTCTTGAAGTGGTTTTTGACCAGAAATCCCAGCGAGGTGCCCAAACGTGGGCGAGGATTCCCGTGTTGTCTTTGTGGCATACACAAACCACAGGTGGAGTCCATAGGAACTGGGAATGTCCACACCACCATAAGGCCCAGCTCTCCTGCTGGGAGATGTTTAGAGCTGACGCAGGCAGCGTAACGTGGAATTCCTCCCTGGCACTGGGATCCACGTTCCTTTCACAAAACTACTTCCACCAGTGGAGGCTGAGAACAAGTCCCGTGCTCCAGTGTGACATCTAATTGAGGTGTCCTTGGTGTTTTTTTTCCAACAGGTATCATGCAGCAGATTGAATCCCAGAGTCCCAGAGTCCTAGAATTATGGAACAGTTTGATTTGGAAGGAGACCTTAAAGGTCATCTAGTCCAAGCCCCGTGCAATAAGCAGGGACAGAGCATCACAGGGTGATTTGGACTGCAAGGGACCATAAAGATCACTTTGTTCCAACCCCCCTGCAGTGGGCAGGGACACCTTCCACTAGAGCAGGTTGCTCCAAGCCCCATCCAACTTGGCATCCTCAGCTGGATCTGACCCTGTGTGTTTCCATGAGTGGAGCAGGGAGAGGTCCTTGACAAAGCTGTTGAGCCAAGATTTGAGTTTGGCCATGAAAAAGTGACAGCAGCTTTTAACACTGACACTTTGGCTTAAAAAAAAAAAAGCAGGTGGGCAGATGAGAGCTCAGATCTCCTGCAGGCACCAGGACATTTTCTTGCTAGTCTTGCAAGATGAAGATTTTGCTTTGAAAACCTTGAGTTTCTCAGGCCCATCTTGATTCTGGAATCATCTGTTTGGTCTTAAATGAGCTGATTTTCCAAAGAACTTGAACACTGAGCACCTCCACTGAAGCTATAGCAGGGAAGGAGGAAGCAATCTTCACCTTTTTGGATCTTTGCCCAGTTTGTGCCACTTCATCACCACCCTACGAAGGCTGTGCTCTTAAACCAGGTCTCTATCAAATCCCTGGATTGCTGCAAGCTAATCAAATCCATGGAGCTGGCTGGCATCAGTTCAATAATATGGATTGTATCAAGACTCAGGATTTTCATATTTCAAAGACTGTTATGATTTTTAAAATCACAAACAGGGCCATATTTATGCACAGCCCCTTGCTGTGTGCTACGTTATCCACTTAGACTCACATTACAAAAATAAGCTGTAAACACTTTTGATGAAAGGGTTGGACACTTCGTTTACACCCCGAGAACGGACTTTTGTTTTAATGCCCAATTTCACTTTGGTATTTAACCTTTCCCCTCTGTTTTACATATATTCTGTCATTTCGTTCCAGCTTGTTATTTATTTATCTTTGTGCAGGGAAGAAAAAAAAAAAAAGGAAATAGTATTTTTTTTTAAAAAAAGGATAAGTAAATACATTTACAAAAAAAGTGTTCACTCAGCTCTTAGCTAAATGTATGCAGCAAACCAGAGTCTGTTTAACCTGAAAGTGTTTTGGTTGGGATCTCAGATGATTTCCACTGGCCATAAATGAGAAGCAAAATGAGAAAGCTCTTCCCTGTCAAGACATTAATTAAAGTTTAATTAGCCCCTGTTTGCACAGTGCTTTGAAGATGCGAAAGCGTTTTGGAAATCCTGTGTGTGTTAAGGCCTGCACTGGCTACTTCTGGAGTAGCTTTTGGCATTGGAGACATCCAGGGTGGAATTGGGGCTCACGGCATCGCGGCAAGGGCTGGTTGGCCAATGCCTGCCTGGGGTTGCCATGGGAATGCAGAGGCAACACATCCTGGCAGCTCCATAAAAGCGGTTTTTTCATACATTTTTTAAAGGCTGGAATCCATCCTACTTGGCTTGGGCCTGCCCACAAGTGAAGCCTTGCCAAAAGGACACGCTGTGCCAGGAGAACCGGGAGCCAGCTCCGTGTGTCTCGTTGAAAGGCCCAGAACATCCCAGCAAGGATAAGGGATTGCAAGGTGCAGTTTCTTGCATGCCTTGTGCAGCAGAATTCATCCTAAAAGCACCTAAAATAGGGCAAAAGATCACATTTTGGCATAGTTGGTGCCCTCTGCTCTCTGAGCCACCACACCGAAGTCAATACTGTTCACAGATATTGGCAAAATTATTTCCTCATGCCAGGAAATGCAATTTTAATGGATTTTATTGTTCCTTGTAGGCACTGTGGCAGAAGAAAATGTTAAAGGAGAGCTTTGAAGCAAGGAGATGAACAAACTGGATGGATCTTTACGGTGGGATCTCCTCCCATCTCTGTGTGAGGAAGAAAATGTGCAGAGTGGGGTGGTGGATGGTGCTGTTAAGAGGGAGTCTGGAGGGCCAGAGAGGCAGAAGCAACACCTTGGGATGAGCAGGATACAGAAGAGGAAACCAACAAAATGTGATCTCTAGAGAGATTCTCCATAGATTTCTGATTATCATCTCAATTTTTTCTGAATCACCAAATTCTTCCCCCTCCTTTTCTCTTTTTTTTTTTTTTTTCCCCTGGTGTTTAGCCATCTTTAATTGTAAATGAGCCCTTTGGCTTCCTTTGCTCCCAGACCTTTAAACTGCCCAGGCACGATTAAACAGTAAAAAATGTCACAGAATTCGCAGAGAGGGAGAATAATAGCAAAATCTGTTCCTCATTTTTTTTTTATATTTCATATGGGATGCGAACCGTTTACTCCCTAGTAATTGCAGATGTTAGACTGAGACTGTAATAATGTAGCTGGCAATAACTGTTACTTTACCACAAAAAGCTTCCCAGTAGCATTAAAAAGACAACAGAAACAATAGTTTCAACACATTCATCTGTACCAGGATTCTGGAAGCACTCAAGCTACTGATTTATCATGTAAACTTTTGCTGGTGTATGTAGGAACTCCAAATATTTTCTCATGCTGTTGCTGAAGAGATGACAATCCCACATTGTCTTCCGTCATGTAATCTCTCAAATTTGCAGGCAAATTTTGCCTTCCCATGGATTAAAAACTCTTTAATTTCTGTCTAATAGAGACCAGAAAACAGATGCCTTAATACTTCCTCTTTTTTTTCCCATAATATCCGTGCTTTCTGGTTTGTTTGGCCATGTCAGTCTGGTGCGCTGGGCGGCAATTTTGAATTAATTATCTAAAATTTACAGCAAATAAGTTTTTAGAGCCTCCTGGCCTGTAAGCTGTCCTGCATAACATGAATATAGGTGATACATAAAGCAAATAACACCCTAAAATCAGCCCTTCCAAGCTGGCTGGGTGCCCTTATCACACATTTTAACGGGCCAGGCAGGACCAGGCACGTATCACCGTACCTTCAAAGTGCCACGTTTTTGTCACAGATGTTTTGCATAAATAAATGGTGTCATCCAGGCTGACTGAATCAATGCATCTGTATCAACTCACAGTTCCTGGCGGTGTGTTCCAGAGGATGCCTTCTGCTCCCGCTGCAGCCTTTGAAATTTCAGAGAGAAACAAATAATAGCAATAAAAACCCGCCTTGTTTTTCCCAGGTTAAACTTTTCATCTTTATCTAAGCATAACAGTGGCTGTGCTGATTGTGCTGGGGGAAAAACAACCCATGGATTGGGTTCCAGCCCAAGGCTATCCATCTGGTGGTACTGCAAACCACAGGAGCAGAGCTCAGCTCCAGCGTCATCAGATCCCTGAGCTGGAATGTTCTCCTACTACAATTTAGGTTTTCCAGCCATTCCTTTCCTAATCCAACACTCATACAGCGAAGCCTTCTTCTCTTTCCATCCATTGTTGCATATTTGCGTGTTTGGGTTCAGTAGTGCGAGATTAGGAAATTACAATTTGAGGAAAGGGCCTGGGGCTGTGGTTTCTGGTCGTGTTCACATTGCAAGGAGGTCACTTCTCCATTGATACTTGCTGAAAGTAATGAGATTTGGAGCATGCCAGTAATAATATCACATTGTGTATCTGCTTGGTGCATCTGGATATCTTCAGAGCTTCTAGCTATCATGTGAGCGCCTAGTAATAATATTAACAGTGTGACATTGGGACTGGGAACTGGGATTTTAGGGACTTTACAGCTACCAGGGGGAAAGAAGTCCCAGAGATATTGTTCACAGTTTTGCATTTAAATTAATAGCAAGTAAACAGATGAGTAATGTATGGCAGGAATGTTCTGCACAGAGCACAGGCTCCCATTAGGATTTAAAGATCACATTCTCCTCTGGCTGTTCATTTCTGCCTCACTTCCTGGGCTTACATCATTTATGGGGCACTTCCTGAGCTGGTGGCAGTGTGTCACCATGGATCTGTGGCATCCTTGGGTGCAGAACAGAAACTGGTCCACCCAAACTCAGCACGAGCTGCCAGACGGATGAAATTTGGACCCTGATGCCAATTATGCTGATTAGACTTCTTCTTATATGTGATTTTACCTGGTTTGGTTTTGAGAACAACCCTACATTCTGGGATTTTTTTCTCAGTTATGTCGATGAAGATTAGAGATAAGCATGAGTAGGTCTAGGATGTACCATGGCAGGGCATAAACACTCCTGAAAAAGAAAGCAATATTACGTTACCTCTGGCTCTTTGGTGTCAGGTATTGCCAGGGCCCCATTCTACAAAAAAAAAAAATTAAAAAAAAAAAAATCTTGGAGTCAGAATAGACAGGATTAAAATGCTAATAGGATTTCTTAGCATTATCCTCCCACAGCTCCTTTTAGGTGGTTTTACAGGGCTGTGTCATCAGAGACAGCATCTGAGCACCTTTCATATAAAACTAAAAGCAACATAATGTCATAAATGAGAAAAAAAATTGGGAAAGAGTGAGGGAGAAAGTGTGTCTTCTCTCTCTCCAAAGATCTGATGTTTTATGGGTAGCTGGAATATTTCTGCCTTCATTATCTGTGTCTTGACTTGGCTTATACTCAACCCCCAAGTTTTATAGAAATGTATCTCTGTATCACTCTGACCTTCCAAAGACATCAGTCTGGCTAGGAAATCCAGAGAATTTCTGGCACTGGGGGTACTGACTCACTCATTGTTCCTGTTCATTGTCAGTTCAGGAATTTCCTCTGGTTTGGTTGGAAGGAAAAAAATCCATCCAATGGCAGTTGTTGGTATTTTGCTGTTGTTTGCCAGGAGTCTAAACCCCAAAATATTTTCTCTTCTCAATAGCATCGTGTTTCTGATTATTCAGGATGAACTCTTCCTTTTCTCTCCTGACCTCTAGTAGTGACCCCAATGTTCCTTTTAATTTCCTTGATCTATTTGCAACATTCCCAGCCAGGTCTCTGGAGTGCTGAAGATTGAAAGTAATTTCCAAACACCTTCAGCTGTGTTCTGGTTCCAGTTAAACTGGTTCAAATCAAGGCTCACTCTGCAGCAATCACTGGGTAAAATGGACACGGGAGCCAAACCACAGATTACAACATTAGGGATTATGTCTTTCCAAAGGAAAAAGAAAGCTCCCAGAAAATCTCTGTAATATTTGCCTTGCCTTCATAATCCAGAACTGTCCTTGCCTTCCTCATCAGCAGAATGTTCTCTGTATGGGGATGTTCCCCAAATCCCTTGGTCAGAGGAGACAAAAAGAGGAGAATGTCTGTGTTGTGTGGAGAGTCAGGATTTTGGATCTCACTCTGCATCACTGAGTGACTCCATCCAAGCTCTTCCCCATCAACCCCAGAGTGACAACAGGGGCTATTTTATAGACGTGCTCTGGGGAAAGAGATGGATCTGGACTTCTTATTCTCACCAAAACAGGACAGAAAGGGGAAGAATGACATCTTCTCTTATTAAAGTACGTGCTAGGCTGGATGTCACCTGGCCTCCAGTTAACCATGTGCTCTCCTGAGGATCCCTTCTGAGCGATGTCTGCTGTCCAAGACTCGCATTTGGGAGGTGTAAACTCTGTCAGAGAGGAGCTCACGCTGTGAAGTTTGAAGACCGTGGCTGTGTCTGAGCCTTGGGGCTTTGCCCAGGACCTCAGGAGTCAGATTCTGCTCAGGAACAAGCTTTGACACAGAGGGCTCTGCTCAGGGAGGCCTCGATGAGGGATTTGGGCTTGAGAAAGGAACAGTAATATATTTACACCACAATGCACAGAATGGGGTGTGTTTGTGAGGGAATGCTGGCTGGGGGTACATGCATTAAGGCCTGATTTATGTTGGCTCCACAGAGGATTTATTTTTCTTCTATCCCATCCGAAGAGAAGTCTGGGAATTTCATCGCGGTAGGAAAACAGCGAGGTGGAAAGACATCCTCTCTTTAGCCCTGGTTCAGCTCAGCGGCATCTGGGAGCAGGTTACCACAAGCACAGTCCTGGTCCCAGGGCTTCAGCAGTTTCCATCTCCCCATGAAGACCAGTTCTCATTATGCAGTAGAGATTAACAGAATTCCCATTTGCCATGACAGGCTCATAAGTTCCGGGTAAAATTTGTTGTCTTCACTGGTTAAATCCCTCAAGGGTACCTTGGGCCCATTCCTAGACTCATTAAAGCCAATGGCGGCAAGGTTGAGTATTATTCTGGTAATACCTTCTGGTATTATTCTTAAACATTAATAGTTTAACTCTCTGTTGTTAATAATAATAACCCCTTGGAAAATTCAGCCCGAAATCCACTTCCTTGCGGAATTTCTCCTCTCCCATCAGGCATTCAGGCTGGTTTGTTATTGTTGGGTTGCTCTGGAGTGCTTTGGGTTGCACACACTGGTTTGTTATTGTTGGGTTGTCCTTCGGCTCTGGGCTGTGCACACCAACTAATTTGTTTTTGGAGTGTTGCTCTGACTCCACACTCCTCCTTATTGCTGATGGGCTGCTCGCTGCGTCTTGGGCTGCTGTCCTTGTTTTATGATTATTATTGCTGAGCCCTTTTGTGAAGCTCCTACCCACACAAATAGAAGGGCAGGAACTGTGGTGAATTTAATGCAATGTTTGGGGATTAATCTATTTTGCTTCACTTTTAAAAAGGGGCTAATTAAGGCTTTCTGGATTAGGAAACCCGCTTCTTTACTTTAATATGGTTTAAAATACCATTTCCTTCTCTACTTTCCTTTCTTCCCACATCCTTCTTTTGAAACATAACTTTTTATAGGTATCCTATCTTCCATCTTAATGCTCCTGTTAGCTTCCCACTGGCCTTTCAGGAAAAACTTCTTTATGGAAGATTTCCTTTCAGGTTCAGTGCAAGAGCAAATACTCATGACCCTTGATCTTGCTACTTACTTTCTTCTATAATGTCTTCATTCCATTTTGCTGCATATGTTCGTAATCGTCAGGAAAATGGAAAGAAAAGCGATTGGAAAATATTATTTGGACAAGAATCTGGCATGTTTATATGATATAAACCAGAATTCTTCTTTACCATCATTACTGAGCAGTGTAATGTTGAAAAAAATTTTTATTTCCCCTGTTCCACGAGCAGTGCCTCTGGTGATCTGGTAATGCTAATTTGGGGAAACTGAGGCCAGAAGTAGCTGTAAAAGCACATTATGATATAAAACAGCCAAGACCTCTGAAATTACCACTGTTTATTTCTTATTTACTTTTGCCAAACATCCTTCTTAACATTTCAAAATTAGTTTAAGTGGAGAAGGTGTATCAGCCTTCAGCAAGGGTGAAATAAAAGAGCTACAAAGTGAATAGGACTCTTCTCCACAGCAGTAATTATTTCACTCTTATATTATTGTATTTAAAGGAGGAAGGAGAGGAATTCTGAGGGAATTCATGAAATATTCCTTGCATGACCCATCACAAAATCTCTCTCCCATGTGCATTTCTGGGTTTGTGTTCGTGTCTGTTTTCAATTCAAGTAAATGATCATAAAAGCCCAAATGTGAGCAGAAGACTCAAGGCTGAAGGAATCTCATTGCTAAACCCATCTTCCTGCTCCCAGAGCTTCCCAGAGCAGTCTTGTGGAGCCCCATCCTGAACCCAGCTTGGGTTTGATTCCACATTCCCGGCTCCTCTGGGCACAGCTGGGCAGCAGCCATGGACAGGACCACAGACATGAACATGGAAACGTCCTTGCATTTTTTTGTGTGTTGTCCACCAAACCCCAGAGAAGGGCAGCTGGCAGTTTTGAAAGGGAAGTGATGATTGGTTTTTTTAGGAGAAGCCAGGGAAGGCCGAGCAGTTCAGTCCTCAAAGGCACGGGCAGTTTGGAGAAGAAAAGAGCGACCAGGAACAAGAGGAGGCTCTCTGGCTCAAAGCAGCTTTTCTGCTCCTACCAAAAACCACCCAGAGTCTGAAGAGGCACTTTCACTGTCTTGACAAAGAAAGGCTGTGCTGCTGCTGGGAAAGCACTCACTGGTCAGAACAGTTGCATCACATCCCAGCATCGTTCTGGGAAGAGAAATGCATTTTTAACACAAATTTCCAAATAGCACCAGCTTGTACTCTCTGTGGACTGCTCCTCAGAATAAAGATAGCGGTATGTTTTGGTTTGCCTAACTCAAACCCATCTTGCTTGAGGTCTTTGTTCTTCCTTTTGAAGGAATTCATTGTCTGAGGGACGTTCAGGCCCGGCTGGGTACGGTTTCCTTCGGCAGAGCGTCCCAGGGACAAATGAATTGAGGGGGTTTCGGGTCAAACCCTGCCCTCAGCTGAACCCTCCTCATCCTCACTGACTTTCCAAGCTGCCCGTGCATATCTGAGGGCACAGCTTGGCCTGCAGATGTGTTGTTTTGGTTACTTTGCCATTCCAGCACAGAAATGGATTTTTTCCCCTCTGAAGGAAAGGAGCTCAGTGCCACATCCCAGCCTGGTGGTAAACAAAGCCCGGGGAGTTTATCTTCAATGACTTTTAACTACTGGGCTCTGTTGGGATTCTCATGTTTGACAGCTGGGGTAAAGGATCTCTGATACGAGCACCCCTGGATTTATTGGTCCCACAGGGGCTCGGGGGTTTGCTGTTCAGAGAGTCAGGAAAAGTCAAAGGTTATCTTTTGTAGGGTAGTATGGGATTTATCAGCTGACCCTCCCCCCATCCTCTGGTTCATCTGCTAAAATCATTAACGAGCTTTCCTTTACCCTCCAGAACTGTTAGTGTCTTTTTAGCACCGGGATCAAGTTACTGGCCTCGGCAGTGCCAATACACCTTGAGGATCTCAAGAGCCTGGGGGTATTCTCAATGCTGAAAGGAGCAGCAGGAAGAAAGACGAATAGGTGGGTGATCTGCCCAAAATGAATCTTAATGTTTTTCTTGCTTGTTAAAAGGAGCCCATTCTTGTTTATACATTACTGTCTCAAGAGGGTTTTTGTTGTTGTTGTTGTTGGAGAAAATTATTCACTCTTACAATGCAATGGGAAAATAATGGGTGTGAAAGTCAGAAGTAAAAAAGAATGAATGGTGCTTCAAATGCTGATCTGGGATGATGCTCCCCTCACCAGGGAAGCGGGAAGATGCTGTTATTCCTACTGAGGAATGATGGGGAGATCATTTTGATGTTCAGCCACACTGCTGGAGGACCCTTCATGTCTTTCCTGAGCTTTCTGGGGATCATCCCCTGGGTCTGACCCTGTCAGAGTCTTCCTCACCCTGCCAGGCTTGGGGGTGAACTGCATGATTTTGGGGAAAATCAGCAGATGAGAGCTGCTGCTCCACCCTCCTCCTGATGGGCTCCTCACCCCTCCAGCTCCTCCACGGGTCCTCTTGCTGAAGCAAATTTGTTTCCAGTTAGACTCATCTTGGAACGAGGCCACCCCAAAATGAACAATGAAATAATGACAATCCTGCACCATGGGATTTTCTCCTGTACCCAAGAGCAGCAAGCAGAGGTCATTTAAGGCCTCCCAGTGGTGTCCCTTCCTCCTTTCTGCCATCCCCTGCCCCATACATCAGTGATCTAATCACTTGTGAGACCCAAGGCAGGGGGCTCTGAAGTTATCCCCTTACAAAATCAAGATTTATCGGAACATGAGAAGCCTGGCAGGGTTTTATGATATGCACGGCGCCATTCCTTGCCCTAAACCGATTTGTTACATTTATACTCCAGGACTTTTTATCATTCCTGACACCCCTCCATCTGCTCCTCACCATGCAGTAGCTGGGGGTCCTGTTTCACGGGACAGCAAGGATGAAATCGCTTCATCTCAGTAATGGGTTACAGTAATTAAGTTGCTGTTTGAACACTTGGATTTTGATCTGCTTTTGGGATAAAGTGCCTGGGCTTCTTTTTCTTACAATCCTTCATAGAATTTCACACCCCTATAGCTGCTACTCCACCAAGTATTGACTTTAAAATTTTATATATTTTCTTTCCAACGGGAACAATCTGAATATCACACTTCCTTCTTGTAAAAGTAAGGCAGGGAACAAATGTTCTCAGGCATTAATTACACCCAGATTATCTGATATCAGGATCCAGAAAGCAGATTTTTTAACACGTAGTATAAAGTGCGAAAAGGAGACGGGGTGGGAGGGAGAGAAAAAAGTCTCTTTGTTTTCACTTCAGTGTGAAGCCATTTGGAACCTCTTAGCTGAGCACAACAGCTCCAAGATGCTCCTGATTAACAGCAATTACAGTGATGCAGCAACTAGCCCAGTGACATGATCGACACCGCCCTGCCAACACTTTTAACGATCTCCTTAAAAAGTTAAACTCCGCTGGCGTTCCGAGGAATCCATCAGGAAATTGGGAAATACTGGAGAGGCTTTGAGCCCCGCCGATGGCAGAGCCAGATCCCCGCGCACGCTGTGTCACTGCTGGCAGGAGCAGCCAGGAAGAGGTTCCTTGATGTCATTCCTGAGATGACAATATCCAGACGCATGGAGGAAGGCTGGTGGATAGAGCTGCGGACACGAGGCGTCTGCTTTATTAAATCTGGGCTGCTGAGATCAGCTTCACCCCGGTGGACCCCTAAATTTTTTTGTGGAGGCGTGGCAGGGCACATCTGTGTGCAGCGACTGTCCTGCAAACATCTCCCCCCGCTTGTCTGCAGCTGGCTGGAGCTGATGTTCTTTGCAGACCAAGTTGGCTCCTCACTGAAGCTCTCAGAGCAGTGGCAGGACCTGGGAGTGTCCCCAAGCTGCACCTGGAGCAGGTCTTTGACCAGCAAAAGTGGTTTCATCAATCAGAGTTGGGTACGCGAATGTCAGAAATGAGGATTGTAAGCAATGCCTATGTGAAATGTGAGCGTAAATACAGCGCGGTACCTGCCAGGTCCTCAGCTGAGTGGGCTTTGCTCATGATGAGTATCAGCTCCCAAAAAATGTTCTCCTGCCTCCTGAGGGAATATTTGTAACACAAAGGCTGGCTCCACCTGCCCGTGGATTCGAACATGCTGCGAACACCCGTGCTGAGAGAAAATATGAGAAGTTAATAAAAGAAAGTTATATCTTGTTAGGATGGAATTGAAAATTTTAACTCCTTACTCGGTTTTAATAACACGGCTCTGCGCCGGCTTTAAAGTTTGGTTTAAAAATGAGCATTTTCTGCCTTATTTAGACTCGGTGCCCCAGCAAGAGAGCTGGGAGGCACAACCATTTAGAGAAGTTCAAATAACTCAACTGGCCGTGACCTGAACTAAAACTAATAGTTTGTGTTTGTGATGGCTACGAGAGCGGCATCTGGCTTACATTTAAATAGAAGGCTATTCAATAAAGCCTCTGCTTCTCCAAACTGCACAGAAGCAAAGATTAATTATTGCAACTAATGACATTTCGGCCATTCGTGCACCCAAGGGAGAAAGGCAACCCCTGCCCCAAGAACCAATAACAACAAAAAACTTGCAGAAAGCCCCACAAGGGAGAAACCCCCAGAATATATTGCTGTTCCTGATATTCTGCCCAGGCAGCCTAACCATGGAATTAAATATAATTTTTACCAGCAAATTCTTTTTTTTTTTTTT
>WAAG01078272.1:363672-403809 GCA_013390105.1 Tichodroma muraria
CTGGTTATCCTCCCAGAGGAGAACCCAGAGTTTCAAATGGGCTTTTAATAGCAACGCTCTGAGAATCCAGCCTCTGTGTCTTGCAGCGTCTTAGGGAGATCATGTTTCACATTTCACTCATTCCTCAGTGTGTTGGCACAGCCTAACACTGGCTTCAGACATTTGGTATTTGAAACAGAAAATCTTGGTGTTTCATTCCTTGCCTCACTTCTCCCTGTGTTTCTCCAGCATCATATAATACTGACAGCCCCTGCCTGGAAAGAAAGGCCAGGTTCTCTCGTTTATTCAGCTGCAGGCTTTAAAAATGGAGAATAGGGGTTTTGTTCAGAGGAAAGAGCGACTGCCAGTGAACTTTTTCCTTCTTTACATAAAAGGGGGATAGCACAATAAACAATGGTAAGAGAAGTGGGACCCGAGGTATGTATACATATATGTAATATTTTTTAGCTGACCGGTTTTTCAGTGCCCGTGTTTCAGGGTACAAATCTGCTCCCATCTGTGTGAGAGATTTATGGTCTCTAATAATCTCAGAACTTGGGCAGTGAGAGATCTGGCCATAGGTATGGCTCATGCTGTGGTGAGTCACGTACTGGAGCATGCCAGTGACCACACTGGTGTCTCCAGGGCTTTCAGGATCAAAAACATGCCCAGGTTTGGGGGAAAAAAGGGAGACGAGAAAGAGAAGATACAGAAATCAGTCATCTCAATCACAAGTGGAAAAAATCCAGTGATAATGCCCATCTGGAAATTTTGTCTATGATTACTTGTGGGGGATTATCCCTAGAATCAGGAACCACTGGGATTTTCTGGCTGTACTCCCATGTGGATCAATTTTGTAAGGAGAGTAGGTGTGGGTTTGTCTCCTCTTCCACTCCAACCCAGGCGCTTTTCCTGGGGCAGCCACAGTGGACATTTATGATTGGAAATATTTCTAGGTAAAGGTCCGCATGGTTTTACTCTTTAAATACACCATTTCTTGAAGCAGTGCTTTGGCATCCAGAGATGACTCCTGCACCAGCACCCCTCATATCAACACCCCTCACTTCCCAACCAAGTCAGACGCTATCTGTCCTTGCAGGGAAGCTTCTATTTACAGGTCCTGATGATTATATTTGCTGCAGAGGGAACACTACAGCTGGCGCTAGAATAATGGGATTTTTTGGGAGTTTTGGAGCTTTCTGGGGATCATCCCCAGGGACTGTCAGTCTTTTATTCACCCTGACATGACGGGCAAGAAATGGAATCACACTGTTTCCTTGTGGGTACGAAACTGAAATCGTTGCTTTCCTTCACACAGGGGCCAGTCCCACCTTCCCCAATTCCTCTGTTCAACCTCCCTGGCCCAGCTGTTCCCCTCACCTCCAAACCCTCGACGAGCCAGAATTGGATGAGCAGTCACCCACAGAGGCCACCTGTTGGGGACAGACCTTGGTACCCTCTGCTGCCCCACAGACAGGCTTTGATGGGGTGTGAGCCTGTTGAGTGGGGACATTCCTGTCCCTGTGCGACATCCCCCATGCAAAGGAGGGTCCAGAGGAGGGAGACAAGGTCCAAGTGGAGGAAATGAATGATGATGGAGAGCTGTTCTGAGAGTCACCAGCACTGAAACAGCAAGGATAGGAATGAAATGGCTCTGCCGTGAACAGCACCGGAGAGCTGGAATTGTATCCCATCCTCTCAGGGAGGAGGGAGCCTGCTGGCATCATCTCCCAGGCGTCCTCACACATGATTAGTGCTGCTTGCCTCTGCTTCTGCTCTCCCTTTGGGGGGTTTTCGTCCTGCTTTTGGCCACAGAAGGGCTGGGAAAGGGAGAGGAAAGCAGCTTTTGGATGGCTGCTGTGCCTGTTGTGAGCAGCGGAGAGCGAAGCCGAGCTCCGATGGGAGCCGTTTGCTCCTCGGGGTGTAAATGGCCTTGGAGCTGTCATCGAATGTGGGATTGTGTAAATATATACCCAGGCACTTCTTATGGAAGGGGATCTGAGACCCACCAGGCTGTCCTTAGCTCCTCTGGCTGCTGTGGGGATGCATCACTTCTGGCATAGCCAAAAGGAGTCCGAGTCAGTCCCGTAGGAGTAAGGACCTGCCAGGGATGGAGAGAAATAAATCCCTCACCCAGAGGTTGGAGCTGTACCCGAGAGGGGGGGAAATTCCTGAACTACAGAAATCAGGGGCTCATTTTCCTCAAAGTGGGCCAAGTTTTCCCTTCGGTGCTCAAAATACCAAAATGAGGGGATGGTGCATCCTTCAAAGCTCTCTCTCCACTGTGGGTCAGTATTGAGAGCCCCGAATCTGTTTTACATGAAGGCTTCAAAAAGGGAAATATCCTGGGGAGGTCCAAAATGCTCCTTTGTAACCACAGCAGAGTCTGGATGAGACCCTGAGATTTTCCTCTGGGGAGCTCTGGGTGCCCAAAGGCACCCAGGAGGGACCGAGCTCATCCACGATGCCTGTGGGGAGGAATGGTTTGGAAACCACACCTCAGTCTGCAGGTGAATAATTGCATTTCCAAACGCCCAATGGGGCATTTAATTTACAACGTATTATGGGAAGGTGGTGGAATTTTTTTGAGATTTC
Organism: Tichodroma muraria; assembly: GCA_013390105.1. Lineage (NCBI taxonomy): Eukaryota > Metazoa > Chordata > Aves > Passeriformes > Sittidae > Tichodroma > Tichodroma muraria. The sequence goes on from WAAG01078272.1 coordinate 366,247, forward strand.
TTCCAATTAAAAAATGCCTTTTAACCAAAAATTTCAAATTATCGCTTTCCACTGAATTTGTAGGCGTGATTCCTTTTGTCATGAAGTCTTATACCCAAAATATATCACTTTGGGGCTGCAAAAAAAGAAGTCCAGGTTTGAAGATTTAGGTTAAAAGTGAATTCCTAAAAACCAGAATGTTTTGACAAAACCATATTTATTTTCAATGAACTAAAATTACTTTGGGCAGCATCCTTCAGAAAGACAGTTGAAAGAATAATTTGATATTAGAATGCCATGATGCAATATATTGATTTTATGTGTTTGTATTTAAATTTTGTGTTTGTATTTATTCAAAGCCTGTTTAATGCTATTTAAAAATCACATCACAATAGGATTTAAATATCAGATTGTTCTTTTTCCCTTCTTTTACGGGAATTATATGGGTTAACTTAATAATTAAAGAATATTAATTAAATAATTAAAAATACTAATTACTAAAAAATTGCAAATATTATTTAAGATTAATATAAATTATGAATATTAATAAATGGGTGGTTTATTAAATATAATAAATTATTGTTTTATATTATATAATATAATGAATTATTGTTTAAAAATATTATAAGTTATAGATATTAATTAATAATAAATGATAAATATTAATTAATGACTTAATTATATGGGTTAACTTAGTAACTTAAAATTATATGGGTTAACTTAATCCTTTATGGGAAAATATGGGTTAACTTATAATATGCCTATTCTAATGTCAAAAAATAAAGTATTTAAGAGGTCCAAACTAATTAACTAGAGAAAAAAAAAATAAAATCAAAAGGCTCTTACTGAGCTTTCTCCAAAAATCTGACTGTGGTGCACTTCCTTTCTTCGATCTGATATTTGGAAGCTGGAATGAAATGGGAGCTGTGATAAGCACATCCAAAGGCAGGACAGGCACTCGGGTTCCAGGGGCTGCTTTCTGGAGGTCTCTGTCTCAGATATGGATCACATTTCCTCCTGTTTACATGTAAGAAGGTTGTGAAGATCTGCAATTTCGAGATACATCTGGTTCTCGCATCAAATTAAACAGCAACCCAAGGCCGAGCGCCGGGGCAGATTTCAAAATGTAGGAATGAATGTGTGTTTATACAGTATTTGCATTAATGCTTCCTAGGGTTTATTTTGAAAGTGAAGAAAGAACATCGCATGGTAGGCAACTTAACCCAAACAATATCGGTTTAAAGTTAGGGCCGTGCTCCTTGGAATATTTTCCTAGTGTTTTGAAGTGTCCACTTGAAGAGGGAGNGTGTTTGGCCTGGCTCAGTAGGGCTATTGCTGTTGCTCATCTGGTATGGATTAGTCCTTCTCTCTCACACTCTGTCAACTTGGGTGTTCTGCACGCAGGCTGTTCCTGCAGGGGGCTTGGGTTTGCTTTTTTTAACGGCAGGAAGTGCCCCGCTCAGACCACATGTGAAATTGTGTGGGAACAGTGGGGGGGATGAAAGAGCCCCATCAAACATACCAAAAGTGTGGGTGGAGAGACAGGCAGCGTAAGAGGAGAGATACCAGCTGAGCAGTTTCACCTCCTGGGCTGCCCGGGCTGGGGACAAGGTGGAGGTTTGCTGCCTCAAGAGTGGCTGCTGCTGCTGCTGCTGGTGACACCCATTCCTAATATTTTATCATCTCGGGGGCTGCTGGGAGTGTGAGGGATTACAGCTGCCGCTTAATTTGTTCTAAATTTCCTGCGAGCCTCACCAGACATGTACAGGAAATAGGCAGTAAATGTTTAATAGGTAATACCTGACTGGGCAATTAACAGGTGCTGTCACACCGAAAATCCCAACCTGGCTCTGTGGGTGCACCCTGGGGACGTGGACATCCCACATCAGCACCGTGGCACTCAGCCTGAAGTCCCTCACATTCCAAAATTCATCCGTGTTCCCACATCCAGACATGGGCTCACCAAGATTTATTTTATTTTTTCTTTTTAAAGCACTCACTGATGATTTTGCTGTTTCCATGAATAAATGTCACCACAGAAACTGGTCCAGGCTGCAGCCCTTGTATTTATTTCACACACAAATTCCACCCTTGTTTTTCACAGCCTGGGAGAGGAAAATCCAATGCTTATCAAGAGATAGAAAATTGTAATCTGGTTTTCCACATCAGAATAAATTCCTGTCCGTGCTGCCACCTCAGCTCTACCAGGGACCAGCAGATACCTTCCCAAAAAATTGCAATGGGCAGGATATATTAAATGATCTTTCCCTTCTGGACTTTCTCAACTCCTGGCAATCAGCAGGTATGAGGTTTCCTGCTCTGGAGTCTGTATCTGGACTTTAATAGTCATTGATGGATGCTGTTTCTTCATTTTCAATTAATTTTTACTTCTGGTCTCCATAAAATCCCGTGGCAATGAGTTCTACAAGTTAATAGTGTGTTCTGTGAAAAGTATTCAGACTTGGTTTAAATCTCAATATTAAATGTGACATTAATTCTATGCTGTCTTTTTTTTCTCCTCAGTAGAAGGTTATTTTAAAATAAATTTTCCGTGGGATTGCCAACACCATGGAAATCAGGTAGTGTCAAAGAGACAGAGTTCCTAGGATTGGCTTCTCTGCCTTAACATGCCAATTAAAATTTAAAAATATTTTTATTATTGTGCAATTTCTATTTTTACATTATTACTGCTATGAACCTCTGTTAGATTTTAACTTCTACTACACTTCCATTATTTTGCTGCAATGGCAGCAGTCTTTTGCAGTTTTTCATTCATCAGCAGATAAAATACTAGGGAATAACCCCTCTTCAACCTTCAGCCTTCCTTACTGCAATTAAGCTCTGATTGTCCAAAATAATCGTATTCCCAATTAAGGCAGAATTAGGCTAATTGAAAAGCTATTATTACCTACAGAGCAATGTTGGTTTAATATGTTTGGTCAACACAAATCAAACATCTCCTCTGGAATTTGCTTTTTATTAAGTTCAAGTCCAATCGAGTTCAAAAGCTCCTCCTGCAAAGCCTTGCTGTCCCCTAATAGTGCATGACTAATGTCTTACACTTGGCTTTCCTATAAATTGCTCTCTTTACTGAGCAATTTCGGTGTCAATACTCAGACATCCTTATCAGCACTTGATGTTCGTGTAAACCAACTCTCCTTAATGACTACAAGGATGGGGAGGGGAGAAAAAAGTAACATTGCCCAGACCTCGAGGCTCCTGCTCCATCTGAACTTTGAAGTCCAGCTGTTAATAGCAGCGTTGACTACTTACATAAAAATGTGCAGTAAACTGCACTGACATTGTCTGATTTCCAGGGGTTGCTTTAAACCATCACAAAGGGCTGGAGCTCCCCTCCTTTCCTCGTCTCTGTCACTCAGGGTGATTAACGCTGCCCTGCGATACCCAGGCCATTGTCCCAGCCTGAAAAAAAGCAAACATTTTTACAGTTTGGGAGCAAGAAGAATTTCAAACAAGTTCCCTTTTGCCTGAAAAAGGGATCCCCAGCTGCTGTTTATTATCTCTCTGTTTACATCACACATGTGCATGTGGAGGACAAAGTAGTTCAATAAATTACTCCTCCACCATCGGCTTGGCCAGTCCAGGCTGCCAGGAACAAAAGCATTTAATGGTTTGTTGAATGTCTCTGAATGCTCCTACGGTCATTTTTAACTCTCACCAAGTAGTTGATCTGATTTCATCTGCTTTAAACTTTGTTTAGGGCTCAGAATGTTTTTTCTTATTGCGTGCAGTAAAATAAATTATAGCCGTGCTCTAATATTGAAGTAGTTAACAGGGGTGGATATCACACTGGGCTGCCTGACGTGGGGACGTGGTTTCTCGCCCTGGAATTCCCTACAGCTTCCATGAGATTTGGTAAAGTTCCTAACTGCTCACTTTTGCACTCAGCAATTTACTCGATATCTCCATTCCTGGGTTTCTTTTATCGGAGAATAAAGGAAGGTTCCTTCTTCTTTCCAAAGGAAGAAACATTTTAAAAATTAACGACAGCAGCAATAAGGAGCAATGTCTGAGTGGGTGTGCACTCACACACACTTGGCCACCTCTCCAGATTGAAAATGGTTGGAGATTCCTCACCTTCACCTTTTTTTATGCTTTATGTCCCTGTTCAGACATGATCTTGGCTTGTGTGCGGACATCTTGTGTGCAGACATGATTCTGCACACAACCTGCAGCTGGGCACTGGGATTTCTCCAATGGCCGGGGTGTGACTGCCCCTCCCAAGCCCTTCCTGCACCATCCCTGCTGCCCCTGCTCCCCATTCAAATTGAACATCCATCTCTAACACAAATCTGTACAACAATGATCTCTGTAAAGAAATAAAACCTCAACATCTGTAATCCCCAACCTCTCTCTTCCCAGTTCTTGCACTTTCCAGTGGAGCAATTCCCACAAAAATCTGGTACCTGCCTGCAGCACACACGCATCTTCCTCAGTGGTACCCCTTGGACAGAAATGTCAGTGAGAAGTTCTGGGTTTTACAGAGACATTTCTGAGCTTTTTTTTTTTTTTTTTCCTGGATGACTCCAGAGTCCCCTTTGCAGCAGAGCCCACTTAGAGCTGTGTAAATAAAGATTTGTACTGGAACTTCTCAAATCAAATCAGCTTCACCGCTGCAGAAGCTGCTCCACAGCCTGGGCTGTGCAAAGCCAGGGTGCTCTGGGGTCAGTTACCATAAATTCACATCCAAGCCCTACATCTTATCACACACCAAAATCCACCCAGAGAGTTCACGCGGTACTAGCATCAACAACCCACTTCCCTTCCACTTGCTGTCATCTCAGTGAAAAGCTGGGAAGTTCTCTTGATGGTCTCTCAGAAACAGAAACTGCCAGGCGTGGGATATATTTGTAAATACACTTCAAAACACCACCAGGAAATTCCCTTTAGGAACTTACAACCTGGAATATCATTGCAGAAAGCAGCTCAGATGAGCTTAAATCTATGTTATTTGCAAGCACTCTGGTTTACTGCTGCTGGGATTGCTTCGGGAACACAGCATCTCTGGAAAACTTTGTGGAATAAAGATGAAAAAGCCACAATTTGGAACCTGCTGCCTCAACAGCATCATCTCACTGCAATGCTGACCACAAAAGGATGTCCAGCTGGTCTTGTTCTGATACAAGCAGAGAATGAACAGAGGGCAGAAAACCCCAACAACCTGCAGGTTTATTTAGGTTTTCAGAAGAGAGCAGCCGTTCATCTTTGTGCCACTGTGAAACCCCAAGTTACTCTTCTTTGGATGTGTTTGGACATCGTGTAAATGTCACACCACAAGGAAGCCTCAGCCATGGAAGCAAGAAGGAGCAGGAATTTCCCACAGACAGCTTGTTCTGCTGCAATTTTCCAGTCCAGGTTTCTTACCTTAAGAAATGTGGGTATTTATAAGCCTCAGGAACCAGATGAACTCTGGGAGGATCCTCTGACTGAAACCCAAGATTTTTTAGGCTCTCTGGTGACCACGTTACACCGAAGTTGCACCAAGCCTGAAGTTACACAGTAGTTGCAGTCAGTCAAGTAAAGACACTGGCTTGCTTGATTCATTTTTGGCTAAGAGCAACCCCTTGTACATTCCTACCTTTCACCCCTTCTTCATTAAGTGGAAAATCCAAAGTTTCCTTTAATCAGGTTTGAGCTTGGGCTGATGTGATGTTTACTGACTGAGACAGTGGTTTTCAAAGACGTCGGGAACATCTGGCCTCGTGGCTTGGCAGGGAGCCCAGCAAATTGCCAATCCCAAGGCCCAAGTTCACAGGCAGCTTTGGGGCTTTCATCCCGTAACAAGCAAGCCCCGAGGGCAGGGGAGGTGCTGCTGCTCCTCCCTGCTCCATCCTGCTCCATCCTGTTGCTTTGCTACCTGTGTGCTCCACAGCTCCATGCTCTCCCAGAGGAGAGGAGGATCCCCATCCCCATCCCAGCTCAGCCCCACTGACCGTGCTTCTCTCATGTTCCTGCTGTGTCCCACCAGATGCTGCCACTCCCAGGGAGCAGCTGGGACAAAGGAGGGCAGGGACACGGCCCAGCACGTCCCTGTGTTATGCCCAGCAGGTCCCACCCTGCCAGGCTCTCCGTGTCCCCATCGGCCACCCTGTCCTCGCAGACGGCGTTCCCTGCGCTCCCGGGGAGGCTGTGCCTCGCAGGGGGTTGAACCCGGCTCTCCAAACTCCCAGTGGAGCAGCCTGAGCACGAGCCCAGGCTGACATTTTGTCAGCAAAGCCCGCCTGGAAAGCACAGCTGCTGCAGATGTTCTGCAGAAGGAAAACATTTGCGTCCACTGCCATTTATAGCCCCACGCATGGTTTAAAAGCTGAGTCTGAGTCTGATGCTTTACTGGTGGGAATCACTTCTACTCCAGTAAGCAGAGCCATCCACTCCAGAAAATGGGGAAATAAGACTTCAGATGGGAACTGAGGCTGGATCTCACTGTGAGGAACCTTGAGTGTCATGACTTGGGTCTTTCTGGTTCAGATTGAATCCTCTTTACTGGGTTGTTGGCTGGAAAACAGAATTTTGACCAGTCGAAGAATGAGCAGTTCTCTTTATTCTCTATATATGTCACTATAGCATACCTTGCTTAGGGACAAAACAGTGCCTGTCTACACACAAGTGAAAATCTCTGAGGGTAGAGGCTTGTGTGGCTTTCACTGCATGAAAAATGGATGTGGAGAGGGCCATGGTCAAAATAAATGTTTGTTTGTTAGAAAACAAAACATCGCACCGCCCTTTAGGGATTAGCACCAGTTGTCTTGAGATGGTTTGTGAGGTGAGGGAGACAAGCAGCCAAGGGGAAAAAAAATGTTTCCAAAAACCAGTGACCAATCACCAAGAGAACAGCGCGTCTCTGTCCTGACCTCCTGTGAGCTCTGAACTCTGCTGGCACTGTCCAGCCCCATTCCCTGAGAAACACAAGGCTGAGGGAGAAAGTCATCTTTGTTTCATGAAATATTTACATTGGAGAAGGGAAAGTCTTTTGTATATTGTCACTGACCTTTGGAGGGAGGGGGGGCAATTGTAATCAGGTTTCAGGATCACAATTTTCACAGCTGCACATAATAATTTGATTCAGGTATTTGGTTCACGCGCTGAGGCTGAAAACTCCTCTAGAACCAGCAACTGCTCTGCTTTCCCACAGGCTCTGCACAGAGATACCCTCGACCTGGGCATGGGCCATGCGTGGAAACATTTTGTGCTAAATGCTGGAAGAAAAGGAAAAGGAATAAAGCAGTTCCATAAAAATGCCTGGGCCTGGTGATCTTTTGTGTCTGATGATTTTTTTTATTTTTTTTTTTCCTTCCAAACAGTCACAAATGAAAAGGAAGAGCTAATAGGAGTTTGGCTCCATCTCCTCTTCCTGAGACAGAGTGGGGTCTACAGAATTTCCTGCTCCTGGGCAGCTATCTTAGAAAGGCTTAAAAACACAGCCAGGTCCAAGAAAAATCAAAGGGCCATCACTGAAAAGGGATACAGAATTTCCAGATCCTAGGGTGGGAGCTGCATTGATGTGGCAAATGCCGTGGCAGTGGAAAAAGGAAGCAGGTTCAGTGTAAGATTTCACGTGGATGGCCTTTGGTGCCTCAGCAGCGTAACGGGGAGAGGGGGTGGAGAGGGGGCCTGCATGGGGGACAGGAAGGATTCAGACTCCTCATTTCCTCCGTAGCAAAACACGGGCACTTACTGCTTTTAACAGTGCCTTGCACGACAAAAATGTGTAATTGCAGAAAATTCAAACTTAAAAGCATTTGTCCCTCCAGTGTTGACGCTTCAGAGTTATTAATATGCAGCCTGCTCTGGCTGTAGGGTCTCCCATAAATGCCACTCTGTCCCAGTTCAAAGTAAGGCAAAGGGGGTTCAGAGGAAATCTTTTATTCCCCAAAAGATTGCAGCTGCCTGTCCTGGCTGGAAAACTCTTTATTCACCCTTTATGTGTTTGTGTGTTCACCTATTTTCATACCTGCAGTAGGTGTGCTCAACTGTGCGGCTGCGACTGCTCAGGATGGTTTTTAAAATAAAAACATCAAAATAGAAATTCACCCTTTTCTGCTAGCAAATCTCATGCCCCACTGACACTGTGTTGGGGATCTGATCCACATCAGACAGAAAGAGAAGCAGGGAGGTGAATGAAGCAGACACAAGATCCACAGTCACAGAAACCTCTCAAGGATTTCCATGTACTTGGATGTAAATTGTCACAACAGGGCTGCAGATCCCCAGGAACTCCTATTCCTGCCACATCACCCACCTCGAGCCCTTCTCTTACAACATGAAAATGCAGGGCTTTTTTCACTGAATACGTGTCTGAAGTAACATTCTCTCATTCTGAAATAAATCCTGTGGAAATGTCCAAACCTAGGAGTCAGAGGGAGGCAGAGAGGTCAGGTGGTCAGCAGAGATGGGCAGCAAAGCCCGTGACCTCTGAGCACCTAGTTTGCCATTTCTATCATTGCCTTCCCACGTTTTAAGCATCAGGGATAATCTGGAATGCGCTCCCCCTGTCCTCAGAGACAGATGGCAGCGAGGAAGCAGGTTGGAAGAAAGGAATAATAAATATCCCAAGGTGAGTAAATGTCTTGGCTTTAGGCAGCTGCGCCTGTGGTTTTTCTCAGGGTGCACAAATGTCTCTGCCTTTACTGGGCTTGTTCCTAGACCCACTAAAGTTTTTTATGACGTGCTTCCTGCACTGTCTGGCCAAGGGTCAGGGATGTTAAGTCCTGGGGGAAATCTGGAGTTGAGAGCCCCGCATGATCGGGGGGTGATAAGGCAGATTGGCGGTCTGGGTTGGGGCTGGGAAGGCAGAGTTCAGTTTTCAGGGCAGAAAAGGTGGTGGAAAATGCCTTTTTTAGCAAAAAGGGGTATTTATCCCCATTTTTGAGGAACTTAGAAGACAGTTTACCTCCACTGCCACATTGTACCTCTGTGGATGGTGGCCGAGACAGCAGCTGGAGATAAAACACAACCCGTTTGAGGTGCCCCCTTGCTCCCTTCCTGCCAGGAGCTCTGTGAGCATCACAAACTGGGATTCACCACGGGGGAGGGGAGAGGTTTTACCCCGTGTGAGGTGCCTGGGGGCTGATTGCAGGTCCCTGGTTTGGGGGCAGCTCTGTGCTGTGACCCACCCTGAGTGATGGCTTTTGCCAGCGGTGTTGCAGAGCCATCCATCAACTGGAAATAGATGGAACAGGGCAGCCAGCTTCCTGCTCCCATCCATCCCCTGTCAGGAGGCACAGACCTCGTGCAGAATTCATGTTTCCACTGTCTGAAGAGCATTATGTACAGGGACAATTTTGGGAAACTTATCTGCCCTCCATTTCTTTCTGGGGCAAAATTTGCATCCCAAACCGGACAACCACCACGGGTGGAAGAAGGGTAATTCCACAAAGCATTGCTATGCAAGAGTTTAGGAAAAATGGAGAAAAAGTCATCAGAGCCAAAGAACACTCCATGGAGTTGACATAGGGGGCTGAAATAAGATAGGCAGTTTGTAATTACTTACATTGGGATGTGGCCAGGACAGGGAGGTTAACATCACAGATTCACAAGGACTGCAGAAGCAGCTGAGGATCTCTCTGAGCTGAGGAGACACGCAGGGAACTTCCCTGAAACCCCCTGGCTTGGGCCATCACATCCAAACTGTGCGAGCCAAGGCCGGGAGGAGCACAATGGGTAGGAGGAGGGTCTGATCCGTGTCCAGTGACTTGCCAGAACCAGATAAACAAACAGAGGGGCTCTCGCTGCTCAGCCCAGGGCTCTTGGGCTCCTGCCACGGGGCTGTCACTCTGCCTGACAGTGAGCATCTGCCTGGGATAGCTCACCTCCAGAAACAAGAGCATGGCAGGGACACGGGAGAGCAAAGGCAAAAGCAGCTGCAGCCCACGAGCATCCCACAGCACAGCAAAGGGGAGGGAGAGCTTTCAAAACTCCACCCAGACAGGAGATAATAAAGATTTTTTTAATTTTTTTAAAATAAATTTAATTTGAGAAGCATCTTTGAGCTCGTCCCACCTGCAAGACAGACTGGAAGCACAAGGCACTGAGTATCTCCCTGCCAACACTGTATTTTATGAAAGCTCTTAATTTGACCCTAACCAGACTCAGAGGCAATAATTCTGGAATGTTTCCCTCCAGAAAGACCGTACCTCAGGTTTTTCTTGGAACTCGGTTCCGTTAGGAGCAATCCTGTTCTTTAGAGGCAAAGCCCGGATTTTTACTTCCTGCTAAGAGCTCAGGTGTTTGAGCCATGGGCTAAGATGCCAGGGGTTCACCCTCTTGCTCTGATTTAGGTGGCTGCAGTCTCACAGGAGGAGCACCCAAAATGCTGAAAAAAAGCAAAAGTGGCAAATGGACCGAGGACATTCCTTCTGTCCATTAAACCCCATGAAGGGAGAGGGAGAGAAAAGGAGCCTTTGGCAAAAGACCTTTTGCACATGTTCAGAGATGCAAAGATGAGCTCTCGACCAGTCAAAATAGGAAATACCACCCTCTAAAGCTGGATGTTGAAAGGGCTGAGGAGCTCTGTGAAACTGTGCCACTGAGCGCTCAGCAGAATGGAAAAATCATTCCTAAAGCAAATCTCTGGAGATTTCTGGGAAAATTGGCTCACCCACTGATTTTTCCTCGATTCTTGAGGTGACTGCACTTAACCCTGGCAAGGACTTTAATCTGCTCACTTAATCTGGCTGCAGAAAGTGCCATATTGCAAAGGGCTGAGATGCTGTTTAGGTCATTTAGCTTCACTTTTTCTTCCCCCTGTGGCAAGCTGAGCCAGCCCTTTTTGCTCACTTGAAAAGCTTCCTCTTCAAAGGCCCTGTGGAAAAGTCTTATTTCTTCCCCCCAAGTGACAGATTTTGAAGCAATCTCAAAGATATCTTGTCCAACACAATTACCCTCCACAAATCTGACCCTGACAGAGCTGAGGCAAAGTGTGATTTTTAACCTCAAGCACTAAAACATGTCAGGAAAGCTGTACTTGTGGCAGAAAAACCTTGAGGTGGCTAAAATTTATGGAGAAGAGACGTTAAAAGTTTTAAAATCCAGATGTGTGAAGCGCCAGCCATTTGGTGAAGGATCTTGGAATTTTGGGTCGTTTCTCAAGCAGGGATTTCAACCTCAGGAATCTGTTCAGAATGTGACCCAGCTATTTAATTGTTTGTAATTTATGCAAATAGTTTATTCTCATCCTAGGATATGGGACATTTGCTGCTCCTTAAAATCATGCCAGGAGGCAGATCAAGGAGCAACCATGTATTTCCACCAAAGAATCCCCTATAAAATATCACTCAGCTTTTTAATTTGTTGAGGAAACATGGAGACTCTGTGTTGCAGAAAAAGCTTTTTACATTCCAGTCTCTTTAACCTCTGGGATTGTTTTAGGCTAAATATGAAGGATAAGGAATTCACTGGGACAATATTGATTTCTGCCTCAATTCCTGCTTCAAATATTTAGCTTAATTCTAGTTCCCATGAATCTTAGTAGGATGAGAGTCTAAAACAGCAGAAATATGTGTTGTAAAGTAAAATTGTCCCATGCTGTGGGAAAAGGAAATCAGGAAATCTAATAGGACAGGAATGGTTTGTATCTAGGTGGGGCATATTAATAAACTAAAAAGGGTGAAGGAGATTTAGGTAGACAGAAGAAAAAAGTAATTTAAACAACGATTTTTTTACCCTTTAATCTTGGGAGCAGAAGCATCTTCCTGCTGGGACTTGGGCCATTTTCCAGACCAGTCATGGGAGTAATTTTGAGACAACAAAGGCAGTCAGACTTTGTCTTCTTGACTGTCTCTGGCCGAGTCTGTTGCAGAAAATATTTTGCTTTTAGGTGATGCTTTTCCACAGCTGGTTGATCAGAGGAGCCCGAGCCAGCACAGCAAGATCCAGCTTCATTTGCCGCCTGGAAATGAGGGAGGTGGGATTTTTCAGAGGAAGCAGGGATGGGAGAAATGCTTTGGGCTGAAGATACATGGGCCAAACAAAAAAGCGAGTCCCTGCTCCCTACCATTCTCAACGTGGGAATGGGAATGACAAATTAGAGGCATGAAAAGAAGCGGGAATGTGACAGCAAGGGAGGGGAATGGGGTGCAATGGATGGCTTAATAACAGCTTGTACTGATGGACAAATTGCACCTCTGGACTGTTTGGCTCCTTGTGTCGGCAGAAGGATGCTTGGATCCTTGTCAAGGAAAACTGAAGGATGGCTCCCAGTTGGACCATGCAAATAATCAGCTGGCCCCAGCCTCCAGCACTGGGCCATGGACCTGGCAGAGCCCTAAACCCCCTGGCTCTCTGGGGCCCCATCAGTGGGAAACCAAAAGGATGTGAGGGAAAGGGTCAGGCACACTTCAAAGGAGACATGGACTTGGTTTGAAATTTAACCCCTTTGGAGTTTAAATTTCTTCCAGGTCTCCACATGGCCAAGTGGCCCTGTTTGCTTCCAAGCAGCCCGTGGGACTGTCCAGCAGGAGCTGCAAACACCCCAATATCAGACGTGGGAGTTCCTGGATTTCTTTGCTGGTGGCCCAAAATTTTCTTCCATGACCCAAAAGCTTCTCCCAAGGAATGTTGCTCTGGGGCTGTGGGTATCTGACCATCACTCTGTGGGGCTTCACTGCTGGCAGCTCTTATTCCAGCAGCTCATTTATATTCAGCACAAGATAAGCTGTCACTATTAAACATCCCATGACTTTAATAAATAGGGTTTCCTAAAGGAACCTGTGATATTTCAGCAAGAAAAACTGTCTTTCCTCAGGGCTGGACATGAAATACAGCACTGACCGTGACCTGGTGTAATTCCTGCTGGTGACTCTAGCTGGATCTTCTGTGGTCCTAATCCTTCAGTGCAACATTTGAGGCGGCTCTGTCTCCTCTTTCTCCTTCTCCAGCGTGTCCCAGGGCATTCTGTCCCCTTTGCCTTCCCAGCCTCCTCAAAAAAAAGTGTCACAGCCTTCCCACCAGGGCTGGGGAGAAACAAATTTGTGGGGAAAAAAGAAACACTAAAGGTAGGTGGGTGCTCCTGGGGCCGCTGGTGTTTCCTTCCTTGGGAGGCCCTCATGCAACCCAAATACCAAAAACCACCGCAGATTTAGAGACTGGGCTTGTGGAACAACCCCAAATGACTTTTGGAATGGAGACATCACATGCCCTGTAAACTGAGGGGAAATGAAAGCATGTCCTCCTCACCGAGGGCTTTTGCTGGATTTTGAGGCACATTCCCTAGCCTGCAGCAATTGGCACAGATGGCATCTTCCAGGGGCACTGTTTTCCACTGGAGATGCAGACCACAGAAAAAGAGAAAAAAAATATAATTGTTCATGACCTTTCTCCCAAAGAGCAGTTTCCTCTAGAAGTAGCTCTTGTTAAAAAACTTGTTTTCCAAAATGAGATTATTCATAAATATATTTTCCATTCTTTTTTATCTTAGGCATCCTGGCTCTTTTGTGTATTCCCTGCATTTTGTAGGTGGCTGTGCTGTACCAAGAACAGTAAAACCTCATGCCCTAAATAAGCTTTTGTTAGGCAGCTACTCCTCTTGGTCAATTCTAATTCTATTTCCTAAGATTTCTAATGAAGATGCAAAATAGTCATTGTCTTTGGTGTTTTACTTAAAAAAAAGAATAGAGAGTTATTTGTCTTTTATTATCCTAAAAATAAAATCAGTCTCCTGATTGATTTTCTATTTTACAAATAAAATAATTTATTTTAAAAAATAAGCCTTTTGATCCTTTCTGCCTACATCATTAATGCATCAATCAATTTTTTTATTTTTATTTTTTCTAATAATTTGGGTTGGAAGGGACTGTGTAGTTCCAACTCCCTGCCATGGGCAGGAATATTGTTTCACCTCTAACTGTATTTGCAATTAGGGAGTCCTAATTATGAATACAGGAACCTACAATGTATTTGTAATTAGGGATTTCTAATTATCTATGCAGTGACTTACAATTCTTATGGAAAATCTGAGGAATTCCCGGACGGTAGAAATTTGAAAGCCACCCCAAAGAACTGGGGAATTGGGATTTAGGGGCGTAATCAGTGCCACCAAGACAGACACATGAGGTACTGGAAGGGACAGGGCTGGACCAGAAAAAACAGGATCATCCTTTATGAGGTGAATTCCACGTAAAAAGCTGTAATCCTCCAATTAAGGGGAAAAAAAAGTGCATTAGGTGCAACACATGTCAGGAGGCTGAAAAGGGAAGCATTTGAAAATCATGAAGTGGGGAAAATTGGGGTTGCCCAGCCCATTACTGAGGTGTTAATTGAGATCCTCGGGCTGGGTGTCTTGGAGACACATGGGAGGGAGTTCTCCCAGTCTGGGATGAACAAACTCCGCACCTATGGAGACTGGGGAGTGAGAAGCCAACCAAAACTTTAATCTCTGATTAAAAAGGAAAATAAAAACAAAGAGGGAAAATCAATGGGTTTTCTTAAACGTGTTTACACACACACACACACACATGCAATTGCTTCTTTTTCACTGCTAATGAAAACAGGATCCACAGGCAGAGCTGGGCCTTTTAGTCATAAATCCATGTACAGTAACCCTGTAATCCATGATTTCATGCTCAGGGTAAAGGTGGACCAGCACTACCGTGAGTCACACAGAGTTTAAATCCTGGGAGAGGCTGCACGAGGGACAAGTGGCAAACCAAAACTTACATTTAATTCTGATTTTGTTCTTGTGTCTCAAGCCGTAAGATTTCTCACACTTTGTAAGTCAGCCACATAATTTTGTGGCTGTAGAACACACGGTCACCCTGACACTGACTGAACTATTCAGACAGGATTTTTCCCTTTCCTCATCCTTGTAAACGTGATACCAAACTGGTTTGGTTCACAGGTGGAAGGAGATTGTCTTTATAAAATGGCATTTTGGAAAAGCTGCTCTTGAGGCTGTCAACTGATCTGAAGCCTCAGAAAATTAAAACTTTTGACCTTCTTTCAGTGGAGAACCTCAACTGTAAGGATCAGAAGTTCAACACGGGGCTCCATATTTGAGTGTTTGCCCAGTGCTCAGCAGTGAAACACCCAACGTCTTCCGCTGAGCTCAGCCTGAGCTGTCAGAGCCATCCAGGACTGAAATCCCTTCCAGCCTCACCCACTGGGGATGAGTTTCCTTTGATCACCAGGGGTAAATAATCCCGGTGTGTCAGTGCTACAATTAACCCACTGTGTCCAATTCCCAGATGACACAAATCTCTCCGGGCGCTGCTTCAGCAGCTTCACCTCCAGCTCTTTCAACTGTCGACTTAAAGCCTTGGTGCAATTGTGTAGTCAAGGAAAAAACACAGAGAAGTGAAGTTATTCCCTCCCAAAGCTTTTGCTGTGTTTTGTACTTCCCAAATAAGTGAATGAGCCCATATTTTTTTTGACCACTCCTTTATCGCTGAGGAGCATTGGCCAAAAGCAGCCCAGGACCCAGCAGGATTTATTTGATGTCCAGCAGATGATGGATATTTCCTCCCAGGGTGGGTTATTTATTTGTCTGGAGTTGTTGGCAAGCAGGAGTTTCTGACTCTCATAGGTAATTTTGAAAAATGTGGCTTGCAAGAATATGAAGGAAAGGAACATAACAGGACTTGGTGAACACACACAGCCCGGAGCAAAAGGGGCACCTCCAGCTTTTAAAATGCTCGTTGTGTCTTTGGTGGAGGAGCTTGAATGAAATCATTTAAATGAACTGCAATATCTGGCTGACTCCACTGATCTGGGTAATCAAACGCAAAAGATTTGGAGGGGAGAAGAGAAGGGGGGTGGGACAAAGTGTGTATAATTAAAACCTTGTTCTAATCCTGCTTTGATGCTTTTGCCAGGACAGGTTGGACTAGTCAAAAGCCCCAAACATTTTAGGCAGTTTTTTTGTTTTGTTTTGTTTTTTATTTGATTTTTCTTTCATTCTGTCAGTGGCTGCAAAGCAGCAAAGTGGTTATTACCCTTATAAGGTACCAAGGTAAATATTTCGGATCCCCTGTGACTTTCAGTCTCTCCCGACTCAGTTTATTTGTTCTTGTCAGTGGACAGTGAAGTTTTGTTTGTGGAAACCAGTTGGGGCAAAGAGTGACAGCGCCGAGGCGCTGTGATTTATTTTCTGCCAGCCACCACTTCCCCTGAGCTTCTTCCTCAGCCTGCCCCCGGGCTGGGATGGGGGACACTGCCAGCACCTTGGGGACACAGCTGCGGGGTGACCCCGCGCAGACCCCGGCGGCGCCAGGGCTCCTCCTCCTCTTGTTTGGCAGCTGTCTCAGGGCCCTGAGAGAGTGACACTGCTTCACGGGGTCCCCGCGGTGCCAGGTTTGTCTGCAGGCGTTGTCCCTTGTGCTGGTGGCCCCTGGGATGGGGATGGGGAGGGTGCTGGCCTCATGGGGCACGTCTGGCTGGGGAAGCCACGGGCACCACGGGCATAGGGGCCGAGGAAAACTCGGAGTGTGGACAGCACTCCGGTGGATCCCATCTCACAAACATGACAACAAGGGTGTGTGAAACTGCACGGGACCATTGGGAATCATTTCGGTTGGAAAAGACCAAAAGACACCAGGTCTGACCAGTCCCCCAGCACTGCCAAGCCCACCACTAGCCCACGTCCCCAAGTGCCACATCCACAGGGCCTTTAAACCCCTCCAGGGACAGCGACTTCACCTCTTCCCTGGGCAGCCTGTTCCAACGCTTGATAACCCTTTCCATAAGGAATTTTTTCCTAATATCCAATCTAAACCTCTTCTGGCACAACTTGAGGCCATTTCCTCTCATCCTATCAGAAATGACATCTTCTTGTCCTTGAAAACATGATTTCATTACCCAAAACTCTGCCAGCTGGAATGTCTTCATCTTGAAGGCACTGAGAGCAGTTGAGGCAGTGGAGGCTCAAAATGGCTCTTTGGGGTATTATTTTGGAGAGGATGTACAGAAAGTCTGGGAGGGGTGTTGAAAGTGGAGCAGATCCCTGTGCAAAAATCAGCTTTCCTTTGCAAAAGTTTTTGTTGAAAATATAGGAGGCATCTGATGGAACAAACTTAAGGAAATTGGTCTGTTTAGCTTATTAAAAAGATCAAAGAGAGGCTTGATTACAACACATTAAGTATTTTCACCAAGGAGAAAATAACATCTATTAAAGGTCTCTTTAATCTCCAAGAGAGGACAGCTGAGCTGCAATGGCTGGGAGAAAAAGCCAAATAAATTGAGGTTGGAAATGAAGCATTTCATGTAATTCTGTTCCCTTTGTGGGGAAGAACAAGGTTGGATAACAGTGACAACAAACAGCAGCCACGGCCAAGGGTGTGTGATGGAAGTGATCTCAGGGAGAGCCTTTCTGGGTGATGTGGTTTTTCAGGGCCAGGGAGTGTGGGGAAAATCACGTCTTGGCCCTTCTTTCTTCATAAATTCCGTCTCCTTCTTTCACATTTTCTGATTTCCAGGAAATGTGCTGGTCACTCCGTGGCTTCTTGTTTTGCCTGTTCTTCCTTCATTTATTTATTTTGGTGCTTCCTTGGCATAAACAATGAAACCCACACCATTAATACCAAAAGAAGCTTAAGGTTCAAAATTTTTTCAACTGAAAAACACAAATGAATTATACTTAACAGTACATCCTGAAGGCTGAAATCTATAATTTAGCCTGACATTTTAAGTGTACATCACTTGAATTGCTGCCAGCTTTCTAGAATGATTAGGTGACTTGAAAAAGGCAAATATTTTTTCATATGATTCCACTGGATTGGAGACACTGCTGCTGAAAAGACCTCAATAATCCTGGCTGTATTTATTTCCTGAAGCCTCACTCATCATTGTCAAAATATTATCAGCCATCCCCAGCTTTCTCTCCAGCCCAGAATCTAATTCCAATTATTTAAAAAAAAAAAAAAGAAAAAAAAATCCCTTTCTGGAAATGAATCTTCTGCAGAAGTCTCTATTTTTCATGTAAGACTTAATCAATTACTAAATGGAATGTATTTATTAAATGGAATGTGTTTGCCACGTAACTGTTGCACTTCAGTAAAACTCCTCTTGTGTGTTGGAGGAAGCTATGGCTGGGGAATTCAGGATGTTTTCTGGGAAGCTGGAAGCGCGTGGTTCACGGGAATCTGCAGGAACACTGGGATTTGGAGGGCACAGGATGCAAATTCACCACTGAGGATTGCATCGGAAGGAGTATCACGGGGGGGGGCAGCCCACTCCCGATTTCTTTTCCAAATTGCAACTAGAGTTGAAGAATTTGGTTGCAAAAACACCACCTCCATCTGAAAACCTCCAGGAAGATGGATCCATCTCACCTGGCCCCACGGCAGCAGGGGAGCTCGGTGCCCACAAGAGCTGCAGTAGGTTTGTGCTCTGCTGTGCCCTTCCAGGACCTTGGCCTCTGTCCCTTGGGTTCCCAGCTGTGCTCCCTTGGGGAAAAACACCCAGAAAGAACATTTTGTGCCCTGGGAGAAGGCAGTGAGGGAAGAGCCAGCAAAGGAATCTCATCTTCAAGGCTGACACTTCAGGGAAATGCTTTAGGCAAAGCCCAAACTCTCTTATTCTGGAAACAGTTTTTATTCAGTGATTTATGCAGGATAACTGTAGGGAGATAAATCCACACCTACCCACGAGGCTCCTTGGAAGTCAAAGATTTGTCCTGGACTCTGATGCGATGGAACTTTTTCCCCTAAAATTATCCAAAGGAGAAGGAAAAGGAAAAGTTTAAGGCATCAGAATATATTCAGGTCTTTAGGATTTTAGCACTGGGTGAGGGCTTGTAGCTGTTGCTTTATTGTCACCTAAAAGGAGATGGTTGGTGCTGTAGTGCCTCGGCTTGTTAAAGTCTGACAGAATTAAGATGCCTTTGAGACAGCCTGGAAAATCCCAGGCCTGCTGATATCTGTGTGGCATCAAGGTCAGGTTTCCATGTCTCACGTGATGAACTCTCAGTGACTTTCTGGATCGTGTCCTCCTCCAGCTGAACTTCCCCCTGCCTGGGATGGGAAAAGGTAGGGAAGGAGTCAGAGGCACCAAGGCCTGGAGTGAGCACATTTACACCTCAGGGGGTTTAAGGAGTCCTGTTTTTATAAAGAGTTTTTCAACCTACTTTGAACTACCTTCAGACAAAAAAGTTTCCTCTTCAGCAGCCTGTTTTAATGGAGAGATGTGCTATATTTTCATTCTGCTGCTGCAAAGTGAAAATGAAGCCAAGTTCAGAAGTCAGTGTCAAAGGGAAGGTCTATTTAGGAGAATTATAGGGTTTCATATCATTCATCCCACCTGGATTGCTTTGCAGGCAGGAGACCAGGTTGGTCCTTCACGTACCACAGCTTCATACAAGTAAGGTGCATTTTTATTAAACTGTAATTATTAATGACAAAATTAATTTGCTGAAATTAAAATTTCTAAATAAAACTTGGAGAGTTTAACTCTTCAGCATTGTTGTACCAAATGCCCATCACCTGCCTTTGAAGGGCAACTCCTTCCTGATGGTGCTGGGTTTGTGCCTGGCCCCAGCGAGGATCATGATCCTCCTCCACTGACACCAAAACACAACCGAGGTTCAGCTCCTCCTGGTGAAAGATGAGGATTAAGGAATGCACGTGCTCATTTTTAATCTTGTGAGCTGTTTACCGCCTCCAGTGCAACTTCTGAAGTGCTTCACGTTCAATATGTGTGTAAGGGCTTTTTGGGAGAGAAGATCAGTGGCAAAGAACAACTTTCCAAATCTATTTCCAGATTCCCTTCTTGAGGAATCCATCCAGTTGCTGTTTGCCTTCTGTACTTTCCTTCCCACCAGTTTGCACTAGAAATGACCCATTTTATGGGCTGCCATTTTCGACTTTGAGCCCTTTAATCCCACACATAATACTGGAAAAGGAATTTTAGCTTTCAGAAACCTCTGCAACAGCAGCACTGAGAGTGTAGCCTTTCAAAACCTCCCTTGCCTGCTCGCTGCTGAAGGAAATAAGTAAAACAAGCCTGAAATTGGGTTTGATAATTTTTTGACAAGTTTTAACTAAGCACAGTGACAGGGAGCTCTGCAAGAGAAATTTTAGAAGCCCAGGAACCGAGGCATAATAAGCTGTCAGAGAAAAGATCAAGTAGCATTCCCCAATTCATCTACCCAACATCAACGTTCCAGGCTAACAGTAGACAGTGTTAGCCAGATTCTTGCCCTTTTTATCTATGAAAAGCTACATTTATCAAAATAAGCAAAAAATGTGAGGTATGGAATGCAGTTCATTGGAGGGCAGGGCTTTATTGGTTGATTGGTAAATTGAAACACATGGAAAAGTGCTACATGTAGGAACACACTGCTGACTGTATTACTCCTTTTTTATTGGGTAATCTCTAATAAGAACCAGCTGGTAATAAAGGACGGAGTTCATGGGAACCCACCCTTTGTAGAAAGCGAAGTTGGTGTCAATACCAGAAACACATGAGCACAAAGAAAACAGATGTAATTGGCTTCTGGAGGTCAGGTTATGTAAAGACCCCGGTGAATAGAGGTGAGGGTTTGGCTGCAGACAATGACAGGCTAAAATAGCCATTATTTCTGTCTGTGTGTCTGGGGAGGGGGTGGCAGTCCTGGGGACCTGGCTTGGGTAGGAATTGGGGCTTTATGGTCCCCAGAAAACAGGGTGCTCCACCTGAAACAGGCACTCAGTAAATCTGGGAACCGTCGCCCTTTAGGGAAGGAAAGCTGCAGCTTTGTCTTCAATCACAGGCAAAAATCTGCTCTGAGAAGTAATAGAATTAATTCACTTCAGGTAGCAAAATCATAAAATCACAGAATGGTTTGGGTTGGAGTGGACATTAAAGCTCATCTCATTGCACCCTCTGCCATGGGCAGGGACACCTTCCACTATCCCAAGTTGCTCCAAGGCTCATCCAGCCTCTCCTTGAATACTTAGAAAAATTATATCAATGAAATCCACATTCACCCACAGCTATTTGTGATATTCTGGGGCCCTGGAGGGAACAGGCTGCAGGTTTCAGGTTAAAGAGATGCTTTGATAATTTCTGGCACAATAAATAGCATCTATTTCTTCATTCAGAGCATAGAATCATCTTTAAACTAATTATAAAGAAAGTACAGAAGAGATTTTCCCTTTTCTTTCTTCGAGGGCAGCAGTACACTTTACACAAAAAAAATAACATAAGTTAGAAAATTAAAGAATCAAAATGAAAATATCCTGGGTGTCATCAACACAGATTTTAATGGGGCATTGAAACCAAGCTCTAACTCCCTTTCATGGAAAGGATTCTTTAGGAAGAACCTCAGGGGTAGGGATCTGCTCCTTCATTTGGATTTCTCCATTCTTTCTATCACAAGGTGCAAGAGATTTGTACGAGTAATGTGGACAATAAGTGAATTTTCAGATAAACCCTTTTTTTTTCAGCATTGCTAATCCAAAAATACCTCGTCCTGAGGATTTCCTGGGAGGAATTCAGCAGTGACAACTCAAAAACCAGGAGTTGTATGTGACATTTGAGTAGTCGTGTGGTGGCAGCTCTGCCCCGTGGTTGGCTCCATGTAATCCTCAAATCAGGACTCTGTTGTGAATATTTGTGGTTTGGAGTTCAAACTTCATTTTCTTCAAATATTCTCAAGTCAAAGGCACTCTTTCCTGCCTGCAGGATTCTTTGCTGGAATACCACTTGCAAAAAATCCAGGAGAGACCCAAATGCACTCCAGGTGAAATCCAGCTCTGGTCAGCAACCCTGGCCTCCATTTGCAACAGAAAACCTGAAATAATGCTCTTATTTTCGGTTAATTCTCATGTGCACTGCAGCAATGTGTAAAAACCCCAGGTTCTCCAAAAACATTTCATGGAACAAAGAACCACGTCAGAAGGGAAAAGTCTATCTCATCCTCCTGAGATCTTCCCACCCTGCAGAGGGAAGAGGAGCTGAGCTCCTCCAAGCACTCCGAGATAAGGTTTGTCCAAGGGGCACCAAGAAGGTGAGGTATAAAGAGGGTACCTGGGCCAAGCACGGCCAAAAAATCGGAAGGAATTTCTGAATTATTTGCCCTGTGCCTCTCTGCTGAATATTTTTACTTTGCTATATTTTTGAAACACCTGGAATGAGGGGCAGACACTCTATAATAAACTGTATTTGAAAGGTTTTGATTCTTGCAGCAAGGACATAAAGGGAGATTTTTAAATTTCTTTTTTTAACTATTTGCTGCTGCTATTATAAAGTCTGCTTAATGCCTTAATGCCTTTCAAGAGGCAGCGGTTCCCAAAAAAATAAAAGAGCTGGGAAAGAATTATTAACACAAAATTCAATAACATCCCCCTGGTTTCTCTGAGGTATTGCCTGAGTGACTGCAGCATTTACAAAAGGGATTCTAATCTGAAATGAATTTGCAGCTAATTCAACCTGTAGGCTAGTGACTCTGGGATTTCCTAGATAATACAATCCAGACAGTAATGTTGATGGATGTTAAAGACTCGCCTGTGTAACTGTTGTAAAGCTCTGTCATAAGAACAAATGAGGCATTATTGCTTTAACAAAAGTAATCCCAGTGCTCCAGTAAATTCTGCTCTCCTTCAATATCCCCATTATTAGTTACAGTGACTTAGTGATGTGTCTTCCTTCAAAGACACAACCAACACTTCACTCCAGGGTTTCCAGTGCAAAAAGCTCCCTAAAAATAGATTTAATAAAAAAAAATATTAATACAGAGTAAATTCAATGTCACAGCTTTTCTTATCTACATGGACAAGCTGGAAGAAATGTGGCCAGTGAGGAACAACTGGCACCAGGGTCAGGGGGGTGACAAAAGCAGATGGTGATTTTTCATTACTCCCAATTTTGCTCCTGACTCAGCCCTCTGAGGCAGGTCAGGAGGGCTGGGAGAGAAAAACCAGCCTCAAACAGCTAAAGGAATATTTTGTGTTTGGAGGAGGCTGAGTAAAAATGGTTTAGTGGTTGCATATTTTCCTAAAGGCTTCTATTGAAGCCACAGATATTTGGCTAACCTGGGGTAGACTCTTTACTACTTTCACCCCAGAACTAATGTGTTTTATGGGTTTTGATTCCTGGACCAAGCCTCACTTCCAACATCCAGGTTTCCATCCTTCTCTTTGCTCTCGACTGAAATGCTCAACCTGTCTTTTTCTCTCACTCTCAGCCATTACCAGATATTTCACCCTGTGCCCATAATCTATTTTTTTATCCAGTGCTTTAGTCATCTTCTCACATATTTTGTCATTTACTCATCTTTTGCAGAGAGCAGTCCTTCAGAAAAAAAATTGGTGCCGAGCCAAAATAACTCTTGACTTTGGTGGCAGGGAAATATTGACCAATGGCAGGGAAAAAAAATATGTTAAATTTGCACACTTTTTACCTGTCAAATCCTGCTGCAGTGTTACTGCTAAAACTCTGCTTGTAAAGTTTGAGAACCTCTTCTGCTGATACCTTCAGCATTAAAAGCACCATTTTTCATGTCTGGTGGTCTTTCTGTTCCTAATGCTTTCCAGGTTTCCTTCTTTCCTTCCCAGCAAATAGCTGATGGACTCGAGCTTTCTGAACAGCCACTCCTTAAACCTCAGGGGTTTCTTGTTCACTTCTGCTTTTCCTAATGTGACCACTTTAGATACAGCCCTGCTCAGAGTGCATTAAAAAGGGATAATCTAACCCCAGTTTTCCAGGGGAGAATTCTCCTGCTATCAGCCACTTACCACCGGGATTGCTCGTGGAGCTCCACAGCTTTGATCCAGGCCTGGGACAGGTTTGGGCTGTGGTGTGAACAACCACCCTGATGCTCTGCTGGTCCTCAGCAGATCCAGCTGGGGCCACAGCTGGACCTTAAGCAGTTCTGCACGTGTCAGGCTGCAGCAAGAGCCAGGAGTCAGTGGTGGGACCAGTTCCCCTCCCTGGATCAGAGATCGCTTGGCTGAGCAACGGGAATGCGGCCTGCACCGAGAGCAAGGCTGTGGCTCAGAAAATAATATAATAATGATAATAATAATAATAGTAATAATAATGATGATGGTGAAGTTGGATTATCCAGGGAAAATCACACTTCTTAGGATTTTGCCTCAAACCTGCTTTGGAGACAAAGGTTAATGAGGAGAGGACAGGGAGGGGACGGGCACCTGATCTTCCATGATTAATTTGACAAATGTCTCTCTGGCTGCTGCCCAGTTCCTTGTGGGGATACAGCTCTTGGATGCATTCACAATGACCTACTTTTCCCTGCTGGCCAGCGTTTTGCTGCTTCGTTGTTATTGTTGGACTTTGCTGCTGCTTTTGATTCTGTTGCACATGAGCTGAGTGGCCTTGTTGTGCTCAGTGCAGGACTTCTCTGAGCACTCTCGTGCTCACAGTGACAGCAAAGCCTTGCATCCTGGCGGATCTGTCCTCTGAGGATCTCAAAAACGTTTAAAAGCTCTGGGGTCTGGTATTTTCCCAGTGCTGTGCCTGGTGGAGAGCTCCCAGGATTTTCTCTTACACCTGTTTGCTCCCAGTGCAGAACAGGGAGGGGTTTGGTGTTTGCTGTCACCAAGATAAGGCAGAAGGTGAGAGGTGATGGACACCCCAAGGAACCTGCCTGGGTGTGTGCTTTAATGAATGACTGACACTCTGGCCACAAGCTTGGCCTCCTCTTTTTCCCCATCCCTGGAAGTGTCCAAGGTCAGGTTAGACGGGGCTTGGAGCAGCCTGGGATCGTGGAAGGTGTCCCTGCCAATTTTTTGTATCCAGGGGTTTGATGAGTGCTGAAAGTAGGTTCAAGGTTTGCCTGTATGAGGTTTCATCTCCTAAACATGCCCACAAACGTTTATCAAGCAGATAATGGGGTAACTTGGAGAGCTAGCAAGGAGCAGAGTGTTCATTTAAGATGTTACAGACAACTCTGTTAAGCCAGAAGCTTCAGGCAACGAGAGCATTAAAGGAACATGGAGAAATTGCAAAAAGCCCCCCAGAACTCACAGATAAACAGAAAAATAAATGTATTAATGCTGGTTTGCCTATTGGATGTGCCAATTCTGATTTATTAGGGAAATAGATAATAATTTCTCACCTGCTAAATGCAAATATGAAGGAAAGGCAAAGGTCTGTAGATGTCTCTTTATTAGCCCAGCAATGCTAATAGCTACTTAGTCATGTTTGAAACTAAAATAATATTTTCTTCGAATGCTGCTATTGCCAAATGAAAAGTGAGCTGACATCTGCTTGGCTGGAACTGGGGTCACATATGAAGTGGTGCCTAAACTGAACAAATATTTCCAATATATATACATTAAAAAAAAAAAAAAAAAGGAAAAAAAATGAAAATCATTAACCTTTTGTCATTAACATGAGCTGTTCTTTGAGCTGCTCAGCAGTTTGAATTAGTGCACCTGCCAAAATAAGCACCAAGTGTTGTTACCCTCTTAGGGACAGCCCTGTTCCATAAATCACAGCCTTTCAATGACAGCTAAATGTGGTTTATATCATAGAGAGAGCCTGTGTTTATGAATGTGAGATAAAAGGGGTTTAACCAGTGCAAACACTAAGACTACTGTGTGCAGCCTGTCTCTCTTTCACAATTCTTCTCCTTTTCCTTTCCTGCCATTTCTCCTGCCCATGCACACGGCTCCCTCCGAATTTTCTGCCGGTTTTGTCCACAGTTGATTTTCCTTCTAATTCTTCCTGTCCTGATATGCAGAACCAACTGCAGAATCCCAGTGAGTTTCCAGTTGGAAGGAAAGGGGATTTTGAGAAATCACGTATTTGTATGTGGTTTATAGCCAGCTAAAGAGATAAACATATGGCCTAATTCGTGTAAAAGCATATATTTTGAGGAGTTAATTCCTGTACTATTCACGACTTGCAGAAGTCCAGCATCAGGATAAATTCCCCCATTTTCAGGGCTTGGGTTCTTAATTCTTCACTCCTTGTCCACAGACAGCATTTCTGTGGTGCTTCAGTATCAGCGGGGAAATGGCAAAAAGGAAATGTGCTTCTGTGTGATGACTTTTCTTACAGGGAAACAAATTTAGACATTATTACCAAGTTTCTCAATTGCATGGAAAATCTGTCACCTCCCAGGGTGATGAAATGTGGATTCCTGATGTTATGAATGTGTCCAAAGACCCTGGGATCTCTCAGGTGCCTGGTTTTCCCCCAGCAATTCCAAAGCATCTTATAAATGGAGCAGGTTACAAAACCCATATAACCTGAAAAACACACAACCTGCAATGTTGAAGGAAGGTAGATTTAAATGCAATATTCAGAAGGAATTCTTCTCTGTGAGGGTGCTGAGGACCTGGCCCAGGGTGCCCAGAGCAGCTGTGGCTGTCCCTGGATCCCTGGCAGTGTCCAAGGCCAGGCTGGACAGGGCTGGGAGCAGCTGGGACAGTGGAAGGTGTCCTTGCCATGGCAGGGGTGGAATAAGAGGAGATTTAAGGTCCTTCCAACCCAAACCATTCTATTATTCTGTGAAATTATAGTTTAAACCATCCCTAGCCACTGTCAGCTAAGGTAGTGACAACAAATCCTAAAAAGAAAACAAAAGGTTTGTGGGTTATCCAGGCAACTCCTGATCCAGAGCAACCACTGACTCATTATTTATCAGGAGTCTCCATGTAAATAGATGAGAACACTGCAATTTTCACTTGTATTCCAGCGCTATATTCTAAGGGCTGTAATTTATCCTAACTGATTTTATATCCCTTGGAAAAGGAGCACGAGAGGCTTGCACAGAGAAACCACTTGCTGGCCATGGCAGGAAACAATCTTCATGCATGTCTCCCTGAACCCATTCCAGAGCAATATATTGAGCTGAAATGGTGGAATTACTCATTTTTACTGCAGTAAAGGTGGATGGAGGGGGGAAAAAAGTCAGATAGGAGGCAGAGATGAAGTTAACATCAAAGACCAGTAGAAGAATGGGGGTAAAATACAGAAGAGGTGCATTTCTCTGTTAGATGTTTTGAGTGTGAATCTGCTTAAATCCCAGGCCAGGAAATTCCATCCTCGTGGAGTTTTGGAGTTGAAATCAGGGAAGTTCAGCTGCATCTCTCATTAGCACAAACCCTACTTTGGGTGCTTTGGTGGTGAGGATTCCAGAGGGATTCCACACCTAGGCTGAAAGGACACCATTTTCCAGGAGGGCAGGAACACAGGCAGGAGAATTTAAACAGCTACAACTGAACGTGCTCCCTTCAGATGGAGTAAAATTAATTATGGTAAGGTGGGAGGCAGCCTCTCCTCCCAGGAAACTTGTGATTGGTCAAGGGGAAATGGCCTCAAGATGCACCAGGGGAAGTTCAAGTTGGATATTAGGAAAAATTTCTTTGTTTAGTGTTTAAGCACTGGAATAGGCTCTCCAGGGAAATGGTGGAGTCACCATCCCTGGAAGTGCTCAAACAAGAAGAAGATGCGGCATTTCATGATGTAATTTACTGGGCATGGTGCTATTTGCTCGAAGGATGAGCTTGGAGGTCTTTTCCAATGTTGGTCTTGATGATCTTGGAGGTCCTTTCCAATTTTTATTATTCTGTGATCCTGTGATTCTGTGAGCTGGCAGGAAAATTCACAGGAATGTCATAGGGATGACAGGTTTCCCCTTCATTGCTGGGAATCACAGGCACTGCTGGATGCCATCCTTCTGTTGGGAAATGTGTCAGGAGCACGGTGCCTTTGGGAAAATGGGCCCAAATGCCAATTCCTACCAGAAATGTCCCACCCATCCAAGCTGTCTCAACAGCAGTGGCTTTTCTACACCTTGTAGCTGTCCCTAATTTTGGCTCATGGGCTGGTGTGGCTCAGGAAAGTTGTGATCCCATTCCCCAGGGCAGCTCCAGCCCTGCCACAGGAGATCTGCTTCCCATCGGGAAGCAAGGAAGCGCCTGAGACATGCCCAGCCCTCCTAGGGGAATTCTTTGCCACCTCAGCAGTTAATTCCTAGAAACTCTATTGTCAGGATAGTCCTGAGAGCCCTGTGGATCTTGGAGAGGCTCAGAGCCATTTTCTGCTGCAGCCCCTTGGAACAGCTCCGTGTTCCTGCAATCTCCATTACAACACAATAACAGGAAACGTTTCAGTGGCCTCTGCAGTACTTGGCATATAATTTCACTTTAATGCTCATATTGTTCGAGCATTAATAAAACTGGGAACTGTGATATAATTAAATCCATTCTTCCCACAGAGAAATGACTGTCTGAGTTGGTGGCAAGAGCAGCAGACTCACAAGTCGCCTGGAGAAGAGAGAGCATTCCCTTGCCAAGGCACAGCGGACACGTGCTTGGGTTTATATCCCTCTGAAGAAAAAGAGCTCCAGTTGAGAGCTGGAGACCTCTGGTACCTCTGGATCCAGAGCTGCCAGACTTTATTGCTTGAGCTCTAAGATTACCCCGTTAGACCCGAGGATAAACCGTTCTCACTCCGCGCAAGCTGA
Organism: Tichodroma muraria; assembly: GCA_013390105.1. NCBI lineage: Eukaryota > Metazoa > Chordata > Aves > Passeriformes > Sittidae > Tichodroma > Tichodroma muraria. The sequence goes on from WAAG01078272.1 coordinate 394,592, forward strand.
GCCCCTCGCGGGGTGAGAGACCAAATATCTGATAGTGCCACGGCTCACTTGAAGCAGCTGAGCCAAAATCTGAAACGGGAATTTCGACTGGAGGGGCAGGACTGGGGAGATGGCAGCCTGGAGCTCTCTGTGCTGCACTGAACGTGGGGATTCTGAGGCTCGCTGCCTCCGCCTGCACCATGGATGTTCTCACCTGCAGCTGCTCCAGGTGTGCACACACATTCCAGGCTCCCATCCAGCTTCCAGCTGAGCTCATTATCTTCCCTTTACTTCTGTTAAAGAAAAAAAAAACAAATTTCCCCTCTCTCTTACACACAGAGAAAATAGAAATTCTGGATCCAGTATCAGTTTAAATAAATTTACGCCAAGAGACCTCGCACTGATCACAACCTCCTCCATTGACTTTTGGTGGATTTGGGGTTTCGTGCTGAAGTTCTGGTGAAAAAACAACCCTGATTAATTCAAGTTTATTACTGATTTCTGCTCCCTGGGATTTCAGGATGCAGCCATTTCACAGGTTGTCATCCCAATCTTTTCCTTAAAGTGCCATCAGCTGCCTTGACCCTGATCCAGTCAGGAGCTAAATTCGTTTCTGTTTTAAGCAGGGCGGATATTTTAGATCACCACATCATCATCATGGCTGAGGAGCTGGAAGAAATTTTTCTTCGGTGGCTGCCAGTTAGAAACCTGTAGAGCAGCACAGAGTGTATTTTCAAAAGATCTAAGAGATCCAAAAAAAAAGAGGTTTGTCCTGTTCTTGATGGGGATTCCAAGAGGAATCCGGGCGTTCCTCCTGCCTTCGCTGTGAACTCCGTGCGGCGCAAGGTTACTGAATTGGAAGTGGGGGGCAAGAGCAGAGGTTAAAGGAGCTCAGATTTCTCCACAACATGACCTTATCTCGGTGGCAACTGGATTCTCATGGTGTGCTGCTGTGCTCTCACAAGGAGGAGCCTTCCCTGGCCACAGAAGGGTGTCTGGGCCAGGCAAAGCCGGGGCTGCGCTCCCGGCGGTGCCTTTGAAAGGTTCCCCTGCCCGGCAGTTACGAGATACTGTACTTAAAATGTCAAACCAGGCAGTCTGTTCTGAAAGGAAAATTACCACAGCAATCACAGCCCTCGATTTCCTCGGCTCTCGTGGAGCGCAGGCAAAATGATGAAAATCGTTTGGCCACCCAGAGCCTTAATGTTGGAGTGCCAGGTCAAGGAAAGCTCCAGCAATTAGCCGGCTGTGCTAATGACATGCCTGTTTGATATAGGAGCTGAATAGCACCCTGATTGCCCATAATGTGATTATGCAGGTTTTGGGTTGCTTAAAAAAAAAAAAAAATTAAAAAATTGCTATGCCTTGAAAAATAGAATCTCACTTCTCTGGTATTTCTGAAAGACCCCTGTTCTCTGAAAAGCCAAGGGCAGGTTTCAGCTCCTTGGGCTTCCACAAGTGTGTTCTTAGATTCACTCCCTGACCTACCTTTAAAGAGGAGGAGATGTCATTGTCAGGAAAGACATTGAAATGCAGTAGCATGAAAACCTTGTCGCATCACAAAGCTGTCATAATTCAAGGGGTCTGTTTCTCTTCATGCATCATTAAAAAGAAAAAATAAAGAAGATTGGATATCCTTGACAATCCAGTTACTGAATACACGAGTTAAATTCTGGTGATTGGAAAACATCCTCTTTCCCTTTTTATTTTTTTTTTTTTTAAGTCAAATTTTGAGCTGATCTGCCGTTTCTGAGAAGTTCAAACACATTTTCATTTCATTTTTGTCTTCCTTCTGGTTGGGAATAAAACGGGCACCAATTGAGTAGGGCAAGAGCAGGATTAGACTGAAACTGTCTGGATGTTCAACACCCTAAGGAAAATCCCTGCAGGGTCACCAATCTGCCATGCTGGGAAATGGGATTTACCACCAAATGAAACAAAAATAAACAGGAAAAAACATTTATTCCCATGGAGACACAGCCAAAACCCACCAAGAGAAAAAATTGTTACTGGGAGGACGTGTCTAAAGACACACAAACATTCATGGTCAGAATTTTGCTTGTTGATGATAAATTGAATTAATGTCCCAGGTAAAGCAGCCCAAAAATCTGAGCACAAACAGCTTGAGATACCCAAATCTTCTGCAGGACGTGGGGACAAAGAAATCAGTGACACAGCCGAGGTTGGAGCAGCACAAATGTGAGACGAAAAAGAAAGTAGAAACAGAATGTCCCAGACCTAATTCAGTATTTGGGTTGGGAGGAGATCAGGCTTTTTCCTAATGCAGAGATGTTTGGATATTCCAGCCTGTGCGACCATCACTCTCCAGGAGGCAGAACTTGGAGAATTTGGGACAAAAGCAAAAATAAAACAGCGCGACCTGCACCCAGTGCCCGTCCTGGGAACATCTCCGGGGCCTCCAGCTTGGGGCATTCCAGCTCTTTTTCCTTGGTATTCTATCCCCTACGGTCTAATCTCAGGCAGAACTATTTATTGACATTAAAAAGAAAAAAGCAAATCCCCTCTTTGGAAAGAGGGAAGGGAAATCTCGAGGTGATTCTTGCCGTGGGTCTGGGCACAATGGCTGCTTGTGTCTCACAAATTTCAAATGATACTTTTTGGATTCCCAAGGAGAGGAGTGGGAGCTTGGGAAAGCTCCTGACCGTCTTCATACATATTCAGGATTTCTCTTTGTTTTCTGATGAAGGGATAGGCTCGGTCCTTAGACTTGTGAATGGTCCCTTGACACCAGCCCCGGAGACTTTCTTTTTTTATTATTAAGCAAGCCTGGAATGACTTGAATTTGGACCCAGTACTGACAGGCTAGCCTTGGTTTAAAAGGGAGTTTAACCTAGAAAGAGGTGGAAATCTTATACATGTCTGCTTCTGCTCCTTGAAAGTATTTTTCATCCAAAACCTTTTCGTTCCTTCCATTTCTTTCTTCCGTTTCTGCTGTTCCTGGGGATTATCAAGAGGGTTCATCAGAAGGAGGGGGAAGAAAACTTTTTTAAAGCATTTTGCACTGGTCTTAGAGATAATATTGAGATGTTTGAGTTACATTTTGTACCCCCTGCTCCACTTTTCAGATGTGGCACTGGCTGCTGCTGCAGCCCTGCTTTCCCTGGGGTGCTGTGCCAGCTCCAGAGCTGTGGGACGAGAGTCTGTGCCTCTGTCCCAGCTCTGGATAAAACCAACCCCTCACTCCTCTGCAGCCCAGCAAGGTCACATCACTCCATCAGCAAGAAAAGGCTTCCCAAAGCACCCCAGCACCGAGGGAGGACCAAAACAGAGGCAAAAGGAGGATCAGTCAAACCTCAAAATGAACTTTAACAAAAAGAATGAGCAGGAAAAGTTAACCAAAACCACACCAAGTCCTTGGCATTGCTGATCTTCTCTGTGACGAGGTGCAGAAATGACCAAAAACTGCTTTTCCCTATTTTTTATAAGACTTTGTACTAAAATACTTCTTAATCAGAAGAAAAGTCTGCTCTCTAATTTTGCAACCACAACATTTCAAATATTGTTTTCCCATTTTTAATACTGTGGAGGGAAAATAAAACAGATAAAGATGTAGAAATACAATTAATTCACACTTGCATCTGTTTTCTGTTCTCACTGCTTGAAAGAGCATTAAATATTTACTGAATTTCACATATTGTACTTTCTTAATCCCTTTACACAAATGGACAATATAATATATATATATATATATACATATATGATTTTACTATTCCAGTTTCCCTCCTTTAAACCTGCAGTCCATCATTAGTGAGAAGGATAAATTGAAATTCAGACTGGCAAAATTGAATTGAAAAGTCTCAGGTACAATTTGTCTAAAGCAACATGTTTTATAATTATTTTGTCCTTCCCTACTAATGACTTTCTGACTCTTTCCATCCCCTGGGTACCCAAGGGATATTCAGCATTATCTGTGCACATCAATAATTTTTATGGGACATGTGTTTTCACTTTGTAGCAGACTTTTTTCATTGCTTAAAAGTAGCAAATAAAGCTCTAATAAAAATTGATGCTTGTGTCCCTTCAACACCAGGTATAGGTTTTCCAGCCAGCCATAGGATTTCATGTTGCAATCCAGATTGCTGCTGTTCCTGGTTCTCCACACAGCCAGGAAAATAAAATCAGGCTGTTGAGGCTTTGGAAGGGAAAAGCAAATCAACCAACAAATATTTGGAGAAGAGTAATTTGGGGAACATTAGATAAACTTTCTTTCCTTACTTTATTACAGGAAAATTATCTCTACTTCCAGTTTTTAATATCTCCAATATTATTTCTACATCTTCTGGGTCTCTGGTTTTTGCTGACTCATCTGCCATTTGAGACTTTTCCTATGCCTCCAACTCACACATCCTTTATTCTCTTGGAATCTATTTTGGAGCCCTCAACTCGCCCTGTGGGATTCATTTAGTTTTTTAAAAAATACTCAAGCTCACATGAAACCTCTTAGTCAATATTTAATTTAGACTTTCAGATGCAAAGGCCCTCAAACCATTCCGATTTCCAAAGGAAAGGGGAAATATGGACACGGAAAAGATTTTGCTGCTGCAAGAAGCCAGGAGGTTCTGCCTTGCAGGAAAAGGTGCAGGGCAACACATCTCTGGATTCCTCCAGCTTTCATTGTCACTCTTACCAATCCCAACGTCTGCAAAATCTGCCAGTTCTCCCCTTCCTGCACAAATAAACTGGAACGTCTCAGCCACCCCCCTGCACTGCTCTGCAGGATGCAACCTGGGAGCTGTCCTGCTTCTTTATCCTTCCTGAAGCCGTAAATCCCCCCAAATGTCCCCAAATTCTGAGCTGTTTCTCTAGTAGAGCAAAAAATTTAAATCAATGCCATACTGGGATGAAATCAATCCCACACTGGGATTTAAATCAATCCCTGTGCTGGGATTGATTTGCAGAATGAAGGGTATCAAATGGCACGAGCCACTCCAGCATCCATGGGGTGCCCAGCAGAGGGAAGCTGGATTAGGAGGTCGAGGCTCTCTATGACGTCCAGGGAATATCACCTCCCCTCCCTGGGCCAAAATCTCCCAGCATTTACACCCCAGGAGTCTTTGTGATCTCCAGAGGGTCTTGCACCACTCACAGCCCTGAGGGAAAGGTCTCCTCATGCCAGGGGGGGACCCTGTCTCCCCCTTTTCCTCATAAGTATTTGGGGTTTTGGAATGGCTTTTGGGATTGTTTTGGGGATGTTCTGCAGCTGCCGGTCACTGTGGGTTTTGCCCATGTGTCTGACAGCTTTTGGCTTTCTTGAAACTGTTCAGTTTGAGGTTATTTAGGCTCATCTCTCTTCTCTTCTTCCCCACGCCTGTGTTGAAGGGAAATGAAATCCTCTTTAATGTGAGGGACACACCTAAAGCTCTGCTTGGTGCCCAGCAGACACTCCCTGGGGATCTTTGATCCACAACATGCTCTGTCCCTCCAGTTCTCTCACCTTTTAATCCCATTCATCCCCATAAAACCGCCAGCCCAAGCTGCTGCCCCAGCCAAGGCCCTTTCCAGGCTCTGACAGAGCTGGAAGTTGTAATGGAGACACAGATCAACACCTCAGCTCGCTCTTGATCGACTCCTGATCTGCTCCAGGGTTTCTGGCAGGGACACGGGGAGGGGAAGGTCCAGGAGGGACAGGGCATTGCAGCAATACCTGCCTGCCCTCCTGGAACAGCAGAGTCAGGGCCCTGCAGGAGGCTGCAGCTTGCCCAAAGGCCTGGAGTAAACTCATTACCACCGGGGCTCCCCTCCATCGCAACTTAGCAGCTTTTTATGGATTTGTGTTGGATCCGAGTTCAAGTGCTCCAAAGGCAGTGATGTCCTGCCAGTGATTTAACTGGAACCTCAGACAAAAATGTTCCCTTTGCTCTCAGCTCCGGCCTGTGGACCAGGGATATGTTTCTTTTTAACAGAAACACCTTTTCACCCCCACACAAAATATCCCCGGAGAAAAAGCAGGGGAAAAAAAAAAAAGCAGTCCTGCCGTGAGTACTTTACATTTAATGCTCTGTGTTTTTTGCAAGCCTGGGACAGTGAGATGGGCAGGATTCGCTCTGAGCAGCCAAGGAAATTTTGCAGCTCTTTAAAATGGGACCAAGAAATTTACACTAAAGGCTGCACTTACTGGAAACCAGTCCCTGAGGGGCAAAATCCTGGTGGTTCCTGCTGGATTTTTACAAGCCAGGTGTGCTGGCAGGAAACCTGCAGTGGTCCTCTGAGGCAGGTAGCCTGACAGCTTCTCTCCATCACATCTTTACAGGTTCATGGAACGTCTCCAGACCCAAGGAGTTTTGCTCCAGGCCTCTTCTGGCCCCCTCTGGTGGTTTCAGACTTTGAATAGGGTATAGGGCATGAAGCAACCTGCCTGTCCCTCATTCTCTGCTCCCCTGAATGGGGACGGCAGGAAAAGGATCAGGTGCTGTAACAGGAGTCAGAAGAGGGATTTGGGTGTCCAGAGCAGAGCCAGGGACAGGTTTCGGGGTGATTACAAAAGACATCACTTCTTGGGAAGCAGAGGTGAAGCAAAAGAGCGCGAAGAGGCAAATGCCAAAGCAACAGCATGACCAGAAAGTCTGGGATGGGGATAAAGAGCTGGAGGCAGCAAGGAGCAGGAGTGACCACTCTCCATCACACAGCCCCATCCTGGCTCATCAACCCCTCATGTATGCCATGAGACATGGGAGGTGCTGGGCCCCCCCTGCCCCAGCACACCCGGGCACCCAGCAATAACTCAGCACCATAAAACCTGCCCAGTTTTGGTTTTTTTTCCTATTGCCTAAGCATAAAAAATCCCTTTAAAAATAATAATAAAAAAAAAAAACACATTTGGGGTTTATGCTCTTTCCACTCCCTCCTAACAAAGAGCTGTTTCTTTCCCGTTTTTCAGGGGGATGTCGGGAAACATTTGGAGTTTGCAGGGCTGAGCAGGGGCGAGCATCTCCTCTCTTCCTGCCGGCGACAAGGGCAGCAGTGATCTAATGAAGTGTACATGTTCTAAGTGGGGCTTCTTCATTTGGAAACACTTGCCAGAGCTCCATAAATGGGACTCCTTCTTTTCTGACCCTTTGCCCTACTTCAAATGAGCTTTTAAACCCTTTGGAAAACATGCGGTTTTGCTTTCAACTGCATTAACGCTCATAATGTGTTATTTTGGCTCTCCTTGGATATTCAGGTCGAAGGCCCAGATTTCAGAGATTTCGGCTGGCAATGTTGACAAGCAAGCCCTACTCAGGGGCTATCAGGCACCCAAGTCAGCTTCTCTTAAAAGCTCTGTTAGCTCAGCTGTATTTTCCTTTGTACACCCAAATCCTTCTGGCCGTGACAGGAGGCACCGCGCTCCGCACGCTCCAAACAGCTCGGACACAAAGCCCTGAGTGTCCACACGGACGGTGTCAGGACTCACCTGGGCTTTACGAGGCACTAAAGAAAATACTGGTGGCATCTTGCCCTGCTGGCAGCCCTCCAAAATCCCCCAGCTCGGTCCCCGGTGCCAGCAGGGACAAAGGCGGAGTGTGCCGGGGCTCGGCGGCGCTGCCCACCTTCTCCACCCTCGGTATTTATTCAGCTTTGTGCCGTGAGAATTTGAATTTTAAAAGAGGGGTTCTGCAGCTGGGGAGAGCCCAGGCTGGGAACAAGAAGGGAGAGGGGGATAGGGCAGGAAATTTCTGTGCTGTGCAGGGGCGTTGGGATGGCTTCCTCCCGCAGATCCCCCGTGCTGGAGCTCTGCGAGCAGCCCGTTTGCAGATATTCTGTGAATAGGGATATTTTCCATTCCTGTTTAGTGGCTGCCTCAGCCTGGGCTTTCCTGGTGGATTTCAAATCCACGGACTCGGATTCACAGAATTTATTTAGGTTGGAAAAGACCTTTAAGATCATCGAGTCCAACCCTTAACACTGCCACTACCACAAACCCACGTCCACAAAAAATAGAAAAACACAACCCCCCCCCCGACAAACCCCAAAAATCAGGAGTTGCAGCCAAAATTGTATTTTTTAATTCTTTCTCACTGTTTAGAACCAGTTTGTTTTGAGCATCTGCTTCCTCAACACATGCAGAAACACTTGCTAATAAATAATTTCTGATGAATTTAAAGTCATACAATGTAGTTTAACCACCCGATTTCACGTTTTGTCCATAATAATTTCATTCACAATAACCTTTGATCACTGATTTGTGGCAGATAAGTTGTTCCAATGTAAAGCATCAGAAAATCATTTTGTGGTAAATACGTTTTGACCTGAATTATCTAAACAATGTTTTAGGGAGGGAGTACTGAGTTTATTCATCCCACGCTGACAAAGGCCCCAGTTCCAGTGGTAAAATTCCACTGAGAAATTTTAAAAAATTTACAAAGAGCAGAGGGATTTTAGCTCCTCCAAAAATGGCTCTGAGCAGCGCAGCTCTCACCCATGATCTGGATGTGGGGTATTTTTGTTGAATTATTTCATCAGCTCTGGTGAGGAATCTCCTATTTCTCTTTGATGATTTCCACTCCCACAACAGGGTGATACTGATTTCCCAGCCCTCCTTCCTCTGGGCATCCCAGGGAAGCCACAAAGCATCACCAACTGTAAGAAATGCAGCAAAGAACAAGGTGACATCAAGTGTCTTTATGTGACAACTTAAATCCAAGCTGTAGGTGATGGTCTGGCACATAAGGAAGTCACTTTCCTCAAAAATACCCATATTTTATCCATAAAGAAATGGCGAAGGAGGAGGAAAAACTCTTGCCAGGCCACATTTAGGGGGAAGCATCCCAGCATATAAATGTTTTTGGGTACGTGACCAGCTCTTTAAAAAGTTATGGTGGATTTTTCTTCAGGAAAGCTTTCCATTAAAGTCACATTTATTTCTCTGGGCTTAAGTAATAACGTAAAGCACTCCTACTTTTTCTAACACACTATTAACAGCATAATTAATTCTCAGCAACAGGAAACAGAAACCTTTCTTCTTCACTTCATCATCTCAGAGTCAGACCTTCAGTCTTCTTCCAGGATCCCTATCAAACAGATGGCTTTTATACTCATAAACATGTTGAGCTCAATTTTCCTCCTGCTGAGTGAAAGATTCAAACAAACCAAACTTCCCTACTACTGCAAGGAAATTCCAAACATCTAGAAATACTTTTACAGATGTTCCTTGGCAAGTGACTCTTCGAAATGTGTGTGGTTCAAAAAAGCCAAGCCCAAAGCAATGAATTTCACTGATGAAAATCACTGATTAAAAT
>WAAG01078272.1:403822-440181 GCA_013390105.1 Tichodroma muraria
ATAGAAAATAAAAGAAGAAAAAGACTTTTAGCTGGATAACCCAGTTTGAGAGGCCAGGGACAAAGCATTTTTTTTTAATTTCTATTCATTTGTAAAGATGGAACCTTTCAAGCTAAACTGGGTTGACTTTTTGATGAACAGTGTCCAAATTTCGAGACAGCCTTGGCAAATTTCTCGCTTCAGGGATGGGAGCCGGTGGTTCAACCACACTTGGAGCCCGAGCCAGGCCAATTTTTGGTGGTTAAGACTAATTTTAGAGGGTGAAATTTCAGGGATGCAAATGCATGCAAGATGGAATCCTCGCAGATACAAACAGCCCTGGCTATTTGCTGCTTTTGAGCAGAGCTCTCCTCGATTTAAGGTCTCGCTGTTGTCAGGCTGCTCTCATTCCCATTTACGAGACATTTATCCTGTTAAATCCTAATCCCTGCCTACAACTAAGGCTAAGCCACGAGTGGATAACTCTGCTCAATGCTGGGACAATAATCCAGATGTTTCACCTAGTAAATACATGAGATATTTTGCTGTCTGCCAAGCGTTGCCTTGGCAGGCCGAACCTTTGTTCTCTCACCGATGAACGCAGAGGAATTTCCAGGGGGATTTAGCAATGGAGGGAACGGATGAGAAGTGGGGAAAATTGAGGAAAGTCAGACTCAGATCCACACAGTCCTACTCTGGCTGGGAACTCAGCAAACAGAGCATTTTTAAAGGTATTTTCTGAAGGTGAGATGGCATCCAGGGCACGACTCCGGTACGGTGAAATACCACAGCACCAACCCTCAACTATCGGCTCCATGAGTAAAATATATTTAATGAGGTTTGGAAATCTGGGATGCCACCACTTCTCCCCTCTCTTTTTCCAAGCATTAACCCTCCCCACAATTTTTTTTTTTCTTATAATGGCTCTCTGGTTTGCTGGGTTTTCCAGCACTCTGCATTTTTCCTCTCCCAGAGTTCGTGTTCGTTACACATGAAACCATCTCCAGACCCCTGGGAAAAACCTCATAAAAATTCAGGAATTATATCATCTCCACGCTGTTTTTAAGGAAAAAACAATCTGTTTTTTTGGAAAGGCTCTAGTGAGCATTAGCAGCACTCTCTCCTCCACTCTGTGTGTGTCTGGTTACCTTGCCCTGAGCCAAACAGCTTCATTAAATCTCATTTAAGCACTGGCTGCGGTCAACTCTTGTGACTCCAACCAGAGCTGGAGCAGAAAATCCACAACCTCTACACACAAAGCTCATCTCGTTGGGCCAATATCATTTTCATCTTCCTGAACATCATTGTCTGCCCTGCACAACCAATTAGAGACACTGTTAGTTTTGGAAACGGCTCAACAAAGTGCATGTGGATCAGACAAATGCGGGACTTCAAATAGGCAGGCGTGTTTTTTGGCTAATATTGCCTGATAAGGCAGCATTATCTGCACCTTTTCCCTGGGCTGGCTCTCACCCTATTTGAAATAATTCTATTTTACAAGCTGGATGTCAACAGTACCTGTTTATGGAAGGTGACACCGGCTCCCCCCTGCTGCTGGTGTTATCGATGAGGAAGCACTAAGTGGGCGTGGGAGTATTTTTGAAGTACACTGCAAAAAATAAAATAACAAGGGGGCCCCTGATTTATCCCTCTGCCAACAAAATAATGAGCCTGCCACCTACAAATGTGCTGCTCTTCTGGACTCACTTTTAGAAGAAATCCTTGTTTCTCCTCGCAAGAGAAAATGTTGAGGGTATCTTGGAAATTAAACAATTTATTTTCTTGGTGTTCGCTGGCTGGATTTCAACTACAAATTTTTGGTTCTTTGTTTGTCTTTTTTGTTTGCCTGTTATGACAAGTGCTGCTGGCCTGCATTGTAGAGTGGGAGAATGAAATTATCGTTTTCATTTCATTCTGAGTCTCCTCAATCCTCGGTGTCAGAACTAATGAGAAATCAAGAACTTCTTGAAAGTGTCTGCACAAGAACCATAATTTTCATATAAAAATCGTAATTTCCGTATTAAAATTTCCACGTTAAAAGCCTTAATTGAGTTTTTTTTACGACAATCTCATGTGCACACACACAGGACTATGTAGAGGCAGGAGTTAATCAATCCCAGTTTTTAAAGCACGGGGTTTCAGGGCTGATAATCAACATTTCACAGCACCTTTAAAAGCAATTTTTAGAGCTGCATAAACAATTTCTGTCCTTGCTTAAAACAAAACAGCAAAACCCCGGGGGGTGGATGTGTCCTGCAGATGCTCCCAGGTGCTGTGACACATGTGGTTGCAGTGTCCCTCCTTCAGGTCCCCAAAACTCTTACAAAGGAATTTCTTCCTCTAATATTCACTCCTAACTGTGACAACAGCCCCAAACAATTCCCAGGAGGGTGTAGCTGCCCTTGGAAAATCCAGGGTTTCGGTTTTTCTGTGCTGTGTGTGGTGCATTTGGGATTGGGGTGCTCTTAGGGCATTGCAGATCCTGCAAGCAGTGAGAGAACGCAGGGAGAAAAATCTTGGATTTTGGGGTGAAACTTCAGGATGAAAAGGTGGGGGTGTTATTTAAGCAGTGGTAGGATTTATCTCACTCACACTCAGGTAATCTTCTAAATCTCCATATAAAGTGAATTAATTACTACTGGGAAAATTACTGCCCAAGAAAGCCATTCTAACAATCAATTCCAAGCTCGCCCAAATCTAGGATAAAGAAACCAGGAGTTCCTTGATGTGACAGTGATGCCTTAATCTTAGCCCCAAAGAATAAAATCAATTTCCATCCACTTTTTTGCCGAAACAAAAAATTAGTTTATTTGCATTTTTTTGCTTCATGAAAGACTGTGATGCCAAACATGTAACATTTGGCATATTTGATGTTCAAACACATCCAGCTTCCAATTCCCTTAGATTTTTATTTGGATTATGTGAAGGAGTAACAGCATAGGAGCATTTTTCTTATTTTATAACCCAAATGCTTTCCTTGTATCCACTGAGGACAGAGTGCATATATGAGCAGAATCCCATTCCATCAGGGATTTCTGCTCGTTTTCCTACCGGAGTGTCCAAATGTGTTTTTCTAGAGAAAACAATGTGCCTGTGAGGTTTGCTGTGGTCAGACAGCAGCAGCCTCTTGTTCAGTGCTTAATGAGCTAATAAAGACGAGCAATGAGGAGACCTGGTACCAGAGCTGGCCCAGCTGGCCCAAAATTATTCCTCCTCCAGTTCCCTTTTACCACAGGGCTGGGTTGTAACCCAGCCCACCCTGGCCCAGATGGGGTTTTCCACAGACCACAGTGGGATTTGGGTCAGGCTCACAGTAGCTGAAAGTGAGCAATTACGTTTAGAGGGAGGAAAGGAAGGAAAAACAGCTCAACAGCCTGAGCTGGGCCAAATTCTGGAGATGCACCAGGGAAAAATCACCCCGTTGTTGCTTTTCTAAGGAAATGAACATCCAGCACAGAGACACTGAATTCATTTCAGAGTGATTTAAAATCAGCGTTCTAAGGGGGGGAAGTGCACGGGGGAAAGCAGGTTTGAGATTTAAATATATTCCTTTTGTTGACAGTGGAAGAAACACTGTTTCCTTTGGTCCTAGTGAGGAGCAAACAGTTGCTCTGATAGTCTTGGCAAATGAAAAACTTTATTTTTATCAGACAGAGAAGGAAACCCTGTGCAGCCATTGCCAAGGAGTTACACACTACGTGACATGTCCCATTTAGTCCTGCTGCTCCCAGTGAGGAATTCTCACAGCACATCTGTTTCACTGAGGGGTTTCTCATCACTCCCCTCCCCTTCTGGGTGGGAATGCCCAGCACAATCTTCCTTGGCTTGCACAGAGGAAAGGTTTCCTGTAAAAGTGAGGATAAGCAGTCACCACAATCAGGGGTTTTAAGCAGTCGCCACCACGATCAGGGCTAGCATGTTGTCAGCTGTATCCTGTGCTATCCTGGATGGCAAAGTGACAGGAAAAAGGATAATTATTTGAGATCTCTGGTGGAGGTGGCAGCTGAGGGTGAGGATGGTCAGGCAGCTGGGTGGGTGCAAGGCACCTCCTGCTCTTCATTTCCCTCTGGAAGAAAGGCCTGCCCATCTCCTGACTCATTTGGACCAGAGCAAGGCCTCTGGAAAAGACAAACACTGAAAGGCAGCGTTCCCGAGGTGGAAATGCTCCCAGGTCTGAGCCTGCCAGCACCGCAGTTAACCCTTCCCTTGCGCTGGGCCAGGACAGGCTCCTCTCTCCAAGGAGATCAATTCACTTCATGGGCAGGACTGAGCCGGAATCAGCTAAATAATCTCAGCTGGGCTCAAAACAGGATTGGAAGGACTGAAGAGAGCTGTCACGCCCAGCTTTACCTACCAAAGGAGCAAGAAAGCCCCACACCACGTTATTGTAACAGCGGAGATCGGCTCCACCATGATTACAGGATCGCTGCTGCAGAGTTGCAGGCCTCTACTCTTCCCTGATTTTTCCAGGGAAAGAAATTTTGCCTTCCTGCTTCATACCACATCTTCCTAATTTAACACTGATCCAGGGACCAGTGTTTTAAAACACCTGCATTCCCTGTTTTGCAATGAAACCTAAGGAAAACTCCGGGGATAGCCGCAGTTTGCCGCTGCGGGGTTTCTGAACGTCTGGGCTTCCTGAGCTCTTTCTTTCCTTTTTTTTGCTCCCCAACAGCTGGCTCTTAGCAGGCAGACTGGTGCTTAAAGCGTCTGATATGATGTGAGAAAGCAAAATAATCACCTGCCAAAGATTTCATCTTCATAAAAGGCAAGGTGTGAGATCAAGTTTCAAAACGCGTAGGAGCTCGGCGCACGCTGTGACACCGCCGTGAACCCTGAGGAACCAACTTCTGTTAACTTTAAAAACACAACATTCATCTCCTTGCCCCGCCAGACCCTGGTTTTGGCAATGCTGGGCCCTTCTGGGAGGATAACTCGAGGGAGAATGGAAAAGGGAGAAGAAGGAGGGAGAGAGGAAGCTTCAAAAACTGCTGCAGTCCCCCAACCATCTCCACCAGAGCTGCGTTCTCCTCGTCCATAATATTTGGGATCACTTCTCCTTTGCAGCTCAGCCAAAATTGTTGGATTCACACTTGGTTAGCCAGGGAGAATTTGCCCATGCACACGGTTGGTGGAAAATTGAGAATAAGGGCTTTCTTCTCAGTACACACATCAAGGGAGTGGGTTTTTCCTGGGAAGAAAATTGTTTGGAGGCCGTTTAAACCTCAATAAAAAGCTGGCAGGGCAGCTGTCATGATAAAACTCTTCTGTTAACTAAGATGGACTTGTGTTGCAGCATTGGAGAACTGAAGTTGTTGATTTACTTTTCATCTTTATTTAGTCTTTTTGCCCCATTCGGCTCAGAAAGATAAAAAAGATTTAAAGATCTCAGTTGTTAAGACCGTGATTTTTCTGGCTGAATAAATACTTATATTGTTACATATTATTTTTACTGGTTCATAGACGGATGGATGGATGGATGGATGGATGGATGGATGGATGGATGGATGGATGGAAAGAACATTTCTGGTTTTTAGAGAAAAACTGAATCTCTTCCTCCACTGATTTTCATTTCCACCTCTGCAAAATAAATGCCAAAACAGGTAGCAAAGGATGTAACTCTGGTTTAGTGGCCATCAAGCATATTTTTTCACCCCTGGACTCTAAAGCTTTTTCCAAAAGAGAAATTCACTCCCTTTGCAGATGGGGAAACAGGTTCCTTATATTTGGAAATCCAAAACAGAGGAATTGCCTTGGGCCAGTTTGATGTGCGGCTGTGAGGAAGAAGCTTCGCCCACAGGATTTATCTGGGCACATCCCATCACCAGCAATGATTCCAGCCTTTCCCCCCAAAACTGCAAATAATTGTCCTTCCTTAAAGGAAAATTGTCCTAAACCAAATTAAAACCCAGCTCTGAGAACTCTCTAAATAAAAATCAAGTGCAACATATTTGATCAAGCTTATAAGTGCAGGAATTTCCCCTTCTGCTCCAAATTTTGGCCATGATTTCCAAAAGGTTCCTCGGCTACACTAATTTATATATTTCTGAAGATTTTTTTTCTCATACAGGTTTGGTCCTGACATCTCCTTGAGACCTTTTTTCTGTGGGTCTCATAGGAATGTGCTCCTGGTGGATGTTGCTGTAGCTGTGATGGGTTTGGTTAAAAGACAAGAAATTTGCTGCTTGTATTTCAAATTTGTGTGCCTGGGAGTTTGGCTGATTTTAGCTCCATTACATCCATTAGATCTATTTTAGATCCATTATTTGGACTAATAGCTGATATTAAGGAATTACCTCCTCCTAAAGATTTCACATGTCCCTTTATACAGCAGATAAATACAGTTTCAGTGTGTGTTCAGCTACAAAATTAGATCCTACTAATTAGTGAGTAATTACATGTCTATGTGTCCAGGCATTTAGCCTGTAAAAAATCGGATTTGGGGAAAATTTTGGCGTCATCCCTGCAGGGTGTGAGTGGGAATAGATCCACAGGGAGGCAGGATCAGCTAATTAGGCTTCTCCCCCTGCCCCGTGATTTTCATGTCTGGCCTCCTGCTCTGTGTGTTTCCAAACGAGTACACGATAATTACTTCATTAGGAAACTATTAGAAGGGAACAAGAGAAGATGAGTCACTCTCTTTTTGTCCCTGCTTTTATCTGATGGTGAGAAGCAAAGGAATTTTAAAAATCTTTTCTAGGTCACCGATCCTTCCAAGTGCTCGTGCCCATCTTCCCTCCTCCCTTCCCCCTCCTCGACTCCAAGTGATTTTGCAGAGCCTGGTGTGGATGCAGGAATTTACCCACAAGGGGCCTTTACCACTAGAAAAGCATTTATTTATTTCCTTTATGTATTTTGTTCTCTTTAGATAAGGAAAACCAGCTCATCACTGCACTGTTTGTTGGTTTGTTTGTTTTTTTTTTTTCTCTCATAGCAATAATTTCTTGAGAATTACATTTTGTGGCTCTCCAACTTTGGCTTAGAAGTTCTCTCGCACTGGAAGAACTGGATGGAAATCTTTAAAGACAAGGAGAAACACTACAAAGTAAAAAAAAAGCTTAAAAAAACCTGTGTGTTGCACAACACTCCTCCACCCACATTTAGGTCCTCACTGATAATGTATTTAAAAAATTGCTTAATACATTTAGGTTGCTTTTTTTTTTCACGGGATGTCTTCATTCTATCACTCCAACCACAATGTCAAGAATATGACAAAGAGGGGCCTCCAAATCCATATTTAAGCAGTAAAATAAATGATCTGGTTCCCAGAAGAGCTGAGCACTCTGCAGTCATGAGCGGGGATGAGGATTCCTGTCCGTTTTAAAATGGAAGCCTTAATATTTATTGCATCAGAAACATATTTATCATCTTCTGGAAAGGAGATCTGGCACATTTTGGAGAAAGTTCCCTCAAAGAATGGGAACTGAGTCCCTTGCTGGCTATTTAATCACAGTATCGGCTTGCCTTGCTGTTTTCCAAGTCATTTTACCATTGACTTGCCAAAACATGTGAGGTCTCCTTGCCCCAACTGCCACTTGGATTAAAAGTGATTGACAAGGGATGCAATTAAGGTCTGATTCAGAATTCATCAGGCTTAAATCCCTCTGGTAAGAAAATACTTTGATTCCACAAAAAAAAAAAAAAAAAAAAAAAAAAAAAGAAAAAAACACCAGTCNNAAAAAAAAAAAAAAAAAAAGCTAAAAATACTCCTTGGAATAACCCTCATGAGTTAATATTTGAATATTCCAGGAGTATTGCAACAATAGTCAGAAGTAACTCTAAGCAGTGGCTAGTTCCAGTTCCTTGAAACAACAACAACAAAAACTTGAGGCTTTGAGATCAGAATCTCCTGGTGTGATTTGCATATTGATACAGAGCAGATGTTTCAGAAACAAATGCTGCTGCATCTGCTGATGGATTGGCTTCAGCTGCCTGCAGAGGAGTTCAGCGGGGTGGAGTGTCACATTTGTCATTCTCATCGACTTTATAAGTCCTCTGTTGACCCAACAGTACCTGAATAATTTTTTTTCCCTGCAGTAAATTAGAGAGGGAAGCCTGCAGGGGAAGATGTGGGGAAGGAAGGGGCTGTTTTCCCCAGATCACAGGAGAGGTTGGCTGAGGCTGCAGGGATGAGTTTCGCTGTTTGCTTTCACACTGTTCTGCTCAGCTTTTTTTCCCAGTCTTGGATAAAAGGCAGAAAACAAAAAATAAGAGGTCAAAATATTGGTCCTGTCATTCAGTAGTTGTCACTGTTTTATTTTCATGTCAGGTTATCCTGAAGTGGGTCCTCCCAGCATTTCTGGAGGAGTTATGTGAACACCCTTAGGAGCCTTGATGTTCCGGTGATGGATATCAAACCCTGAGCCTCAGGAGTGTCTTGCTCCAGAATTAAAACTGGGCAGTGAAACAAACAGTGATGGTTTGAATGGCAAATTTCTCAAGGGCTTTTTGAGGAGAAGGAAAAGCCAAGGGCATCGAGGTGGACTGGGTGATGTTTCTCCTAAATAATAACAAGCAAACTGAAGCGTCCCAAAGAAGTGAGGTCTCGTGGTCACTGTGTGTTTGCAGCTCCTCCCAAGCACTGCAGCTCAGTCAAAGCAAAAGGACCGGGGGCTGGGCACAGAAAAAGTGGAAATTCAGGGTCAAAAAGATTCCAGCTCTGCTCCTCAGAAGAAAGAATTTCCTTCGAGGTGCAGCACCATAAATGTGCTGTACAAACAACACCCAGAATCCCGCATTAGAGAAAACCAAATAATAGGTGCCTAAGGAAATAGCTGGGATTTAGGGGGCTTAAACCCAGGCCCTGCTGTGATACAATAGCCTTATTAAGCATGATATTTTATATAGGATCTGGAGAGTTTGAAGGGTTTGCGGCGTGTTTGGGTAAGGATCAGGGGGATTTCGGGAGCTGTGACCTCATCCCGCGTTTGATGCTATCAGAGCCCGGCTGCTGAAGGTTTGGCCAACGGGAAGGCAGAGCCCAGAGCAGCTCTGCAAGCTCAGTGTTTACCAGCCTGGAGCCTATAATTGTTTTTTTGTGGGGGAAGTTCAAGGCCACCCAAAGAGCGTTTCACGGTGCTCACCAAACCAATAAATGCTGGAGTTAGGAAAGGCCACAAACCGGAGCTGCCGGCCAAGGCTTGGCTGCCTGACTCCCTTGGACTTTAGAGCAAATTGTGTGGCTAAAACCTCCTGCACCTCTTGGGAAGCTTTGGGCTTCACCTACCTTCCAAAGCCAAAGCATCTGGAAGAGGGTAAAAAGGTCTCCTGTGACCAGGAACGGCAATTTTCCTCAAAATAATTAGGTCTTTGCCAGCTCTGAAAGCTCTTGCATGATCATAGAATCACGCAATCATGGAATGCTTTGGGTTGGAAGGGAATTTAAAGTCCAGCCAGTTCCAACTCCCTGCCATGGGCAGGGACACCTTCTGCTAGACCAGGTTGCTCAAACCCTTTGTGTTCTGGATGTTTGCCGTGTGGGAAGGGATGGTTGGAGCAGGAGGAAGCAGGGAGCACATCTTCCTGGTCTGTTGGTACCTAACTACACAAACTTGCATCAAAAATGCATGGTAAGAAGTGGGAAAGAAATATGGAAGCACTTACAGCAGTGAATCACCCGTGGGGATTTTTATAAAGCTTTAATTTGGTATTAGAGCAAAAAGGAAGAAGCCCCAAACTTGGGGAGCACCACAAAATGGGCAGGCTTCAAAAATCTGCCTTTGGGTCCAGTTAAATCAGATGGCAAAGGGTGTTTTCAATGGAAGTTTGGGATTCTCAGCTGATGAGAGATTGCATGTGGTAAATTGTGTCTGTGTTGATTCTGCCTCAGAAATTGCACATTGGGATGTGGCACTGCTTGGGTTCGGGTTTGCTTGTGAAGTTCTCTTTCACAACCATATGAACACACTCTCTAGATTAAACCAGGCTTGCCTAGAGGCTCAATCCAGAATAAATTTCCAACACCTGTGATGCTGGGATAGGACTCTAGAGCCATGGATACAGATTCCTTGGGTATTTCTTAATTTTTTCTGTGTAAGAGCTTCATATCACCATAAATTCTGCATAACTCTTCTATCAAACATGTTGAATGAGACTTTTGAGGGGGAAAATCAGGCTTTTCAGAGTGTGAGATACATCTGGTCCCTGGGCAGAACTTTGAGGGTGTTATCTCTGGAATCTCTCTTTATCTGGGTATACTCAAGAAATTGTGCTCATGGGCATAAATCAATATACTCATTTAAATCAAGAACTTAACAACAACTTACCTGTTTGGGAATTCAAGGTGCTAAAATAAAGTCCTAAACTGCAATAAAAAAAACAAAAACATTGAGGTTTGCTGAGGACAATCGATGACTTTGATGTCCATTGGCTCAGGCTGTAACAGCACAGATCATCAGAGTTCCATTAATACAACGTTCTTTCTGCCTGAAAATTAAATTAGCTGAGTCTGATACATTTTATATCCCTTGATGACCCAGGATGGCCGGAGCAGAGCGGGAATATAAAAGCCATCTGACGTACTTTGTCTTCGGCTGTTTTGGGAAGCTTCTCAGCTGACGTGGGAAGCAAATGTTCCACAGTCTCATGGGGTCTTTCTTGGGGCTGACTGGTTTATAGCTGGGAGAAAAAAAAAAATAATCCTCAGCTGGTTTCAGTAGCTATTTGTTACCAACTTAAAGATCAGGTTCTTCAAGGTAAACCGAAAATGACAATTGGAAAATAAACATGAGCCACTTGGTGTGTGTCCTCTATTGGGCTGAAACGCGACCCGTGTGGGGAGAGGTTAAAGGGTTAAATTGTGCCTCGCTCATTACGAGCCTGGAAAAAAAAATCCTGGGTAAACTCAGAGGGGTGAGGCAGCTCTGAAACCCCTCAGTGCTGCTTCAGGAGGCTGGGCAGTGACATGTGATACCCGCTTTCTGGAGTGTCATGGTTATCAACTGCTCAGGATTATAAGAACTGACGTCAAAAAGTGTCGAGCAGCCGCTCTCTGCTCGCTCTGGCTGTCACTCCGAGCTCAGAAGAAAAGCACCAGGGATGTTTACACATGGCAAAGTTATTAAGCGCCCTCACAGAGGGGTTTAAAGGCGGCAGTCTCACCTGGAGGATGGCTGGCTTGATCTTAGCCCATTCCTTCTGGCTGGAATACCTTCCTCATAAAAAGCGAAATGGGCCCCAGAGAACATTTATGTTCCCCAGCCTCATCCCTCCCTCTGATTTAAACCAGCTCCTAGTAAGAGATTTAAGACCACCCTGAAGAGAGCAGCTTGTCAGGCTGCTCATTTAGGGTCAGAAAGCAGCAAAGCATTTCAGCATGTGCCCAGAGTTTGGGCACCTGCTCAATCCTGTTTTCTACTGACTTTGAGATGCTCCTGGACAACAAAATTAAAGAACTTCCCTACGACTTACATTTAAACGTAATTTTTTTTGCAAAAACAGCAGCTAAATACGGATTCCTGACAGTAGCTGAACTTTAGATGTTCATTTATGAGATTCTTAGCCACAGGCTTTGCAGAGAAAAAGGCTCCTCTCACAGCACATGTTATTTTTCTTCTTCAGCAGAAAAAAAAAAATCTTGCTTTGAATTAACAAAGAGAAATAACGTATTGAAGGATAACACACAGTGGTGTTCATGGGACCCAAGTCACCCCTGCTGACAGACATCCAGAGAAGTATTGATTCCTGGTCCCAAATGGGGCACTCTGAGGAAGCTCTTGGAATGCCTGTAAAATATCTGCCTGCTGTGGTCATATTTTCTCTGTGGTACTGGACATCTTCCATCTGTGTTCTAGAGGCCTCAGTTTTCCTGACCAGCACCCCAAAATATGAGAATTCAACAAGTTAAAATGATAAATGCTGGTGTTTCCAAAATATTCTGTTTGACCAAAACTAATATTTTCCAGCTAACAGGATCTCTCCAAAACTGCACTTTTTAGCAGCCAATCTATTTGCCAATACAATATTGCCTTGCTCAGCTCATTAGCTAATTGTGGTCAAATTTGGGGATGAATATATGGTTAATGATTTACACATGATCCTAACCTGGCTCCTTTTCAAGGAGGAGCCACTGATCTTGGAAAATATCATCAAGCTGTCAGCATTTAGCAGAGAACAATTTCATAGAGGTTTGAATAAACCATGCTGAGCTTCCCTGCCTTTATGATGAGTGGCGAGATGGAGATTTTCAGAGGTAACAAAATGGGCATTCCCAGTGCAATTCCACTATTTTAGTATGGTATTGACTCTTTTTCATATTGCCAGACACTCTGCATCCTCATTTTTCCTCCAGGAGTGCAGTGCTGGTGTGGGTGAGGTCCGAGGGTGATCACAGCAAATCTCGGTGTTTGTGTTTGTGTCATTCCATCCCTCCTTACCTCAGCAAGGTGAGGGACCACATTCATGCCTTTCTTTATTTTCCCTGTTCTGTCTGCCCCCAAAACAAACCAGCCAGCCATGAATTCATTCAAAATCATTCCGCGTTTATCCTTATCTTTCCAACACACAAAAGAGCAAGGTGGCTTAGCAGGAAGCTCAGCCCCTTCAGAATCAGGTGATTCAGCCTCAGGCTGTGACTTTGTCACTAATTTACACAGCAACTGCCGAGTTTATTTCCCCCTCATTCTGGCCATGTGTAAAACGGGGTTTATTTTCTTGGTTGTGGGTCTATTTCAGGAACACACATTGTAAGGGCTGCTTCTCAAAGGGAGTTTTGCTATTTTAAGCCCAAGGGTTGTGTTCCAAAGCCTTGATGTCTCCCTGCAAACACTGCAGCGGCCAATTGCTTGTCACAGCCTAAGCTGCTTTATCAGCAACATGATCAATGGTCTCACCACAACTTAAAGGCAGGAACGTTTCTCCTACAAGACTCTGGAGTTTTCCTCTGCTACTGCCCCATGTGGATAAACCATTAAAGGGAAGAGAGCAGCCCCACACTCTCCATCAGCACATTGCCACAGAAAATTACTCATGTCCAACAAAACTCCTTTGGAGGATGCAATCCCAGTCTTTCTCCAGAGTTTCCTGAGTGTTTGGAAGATCTTTGCCCCGTGGTGAATGAGGAATCAAAATCTGGTATCTGGAGAATCAAAAGGAGAGGTTAGACAACAGCAGTGCATCTTGGAAATCATCCAGTACGCTCATTGTTGGGAACTTTTTCCAGGGAGGAGGTGTATAAATAAGAAAGGGGTTTAAGTGGAGGGGGAGGTTCCTCTGTGACAATATAAAAATGAAGTGTGGTAGGGTGACCTTTCCAGAATGCCTTTCAACTTCCTCTGGCCCCCCTGGGCTATGCCATGTCTGTGTGGTTCACATTACCCAGCTCCCCAGCTACAATTCTGCACTGCTTTCCAACAGGAGGGCGTTGTTAACCCTCCTCTCCTCGCCGTGACTCCTTCCAGAGGTCCAACCAAGCTCCTTCCCAGTTCTGCCACTCTCTCCCCTTGCCCAACTGTTTAAAACATTCTGTTTTCCTTTTCCAGGTCAGAGGGGGTTGTATATTTAAATTTCTCACGCCTGTTAAAGCTTGGGCAGGTCCCATTACAAAGTCAATACCCAGGAATGGAAAACATCTTCCAAAGTTTCAAGCAAATTCTGGCCAAATTTAGCAGGCGGTGGCTGACGTCGCTCCCCATCCATAAACTCCGTGCTAATAGGAAGGGTTTGCTACGTCTGGATCCTGCCCGGGCTGTGATTGTAGATAAGTTTTGACCGAGAGAGGGGCTGGGGATTGGTTTGGGTTGCACATTTTCCCCTCTCACCCCTGACACGGCCAGCACACGATAACAAGAGGAGGCAGCTCCCCGAGGGACAGCGCTCAGGGTCGCCGCGGATTAAACGTTCTCAGGCGCGACTCCTTCCAAAGGCAGGAGCAGGGAAGAGCTCAAAGAGCCAGAGCCTGCTGATTAAGGGCCTTGAAGGATTTTCCAATCCCATCTCGTGGAGCTACTTGCTGTACAACCACCCAAAGTGTGCTTTGACAGAGGCTCAAGTTTGCTATTTAAAGATCAGAGACAGCAGAGGAAGGCTGAGAGATGTTTGTTTCACTTTGTCCTCTCACTCAAGCTGGATTTTTTTTTTTTTTTGCTAATGTTTTAGGAATGTTTCCTTATCAGGATTATAAAAAATAAATACAGCCAGCACTTTGGCAGTCAAAAAGAACAATATAGATTAGAAAATGATTTAGTGCCCTTATTTCACTAACTAACCCAGATTGCCTGATCTCAGGAGCAATTATCTATGTGAGTAATTCTCCTGTGTGAAGATCTTTGCTGAAATCAGTGGAAGTGTTTGTGCAAGCAGAGTTACATAGCTGCAGATTCAGGCCTCAATTTCCTCTTGTTGAATTTAGGAGCAGATTGTTTCCTTTATAACTTCTTTTTTCAGTGAAAAACAGTTCTTTTCAGAGGGTGAAGTTAAATGGAAACGCTGCATTTTGGTGAAAATTCTCTCTAAACCTTAACTAAATGTTAATATAAGGAATTTGTTACATGTAGTTCCTCTCCAAACATAGCTGTGCTTATCGCAAATTCTCAGTAGATTTCTGATATGTGGCTCTTCTTGACCATTTTCATAAGCTTTAAGAACGTCATAGTTCCATTAAAACCAAAAGATTTTAACCAGTTCTCACCAGTCATTTATGGGGTGATACAACCAAAGGTTGGTAGCCTGAAAAACACAGAAAAGTGTGAAAAAACTTGTGAAACAAACTTGAAATCTGCACAAAGAGATCAAAATGAACAGATGAAAATTGCATAATTAACGGATCAATTAAACAAATCACCCAAAGCACAACGTTTACCCATGAAATATGGGAAATTTCTGCTAAAACCACCAGAGATGTCATTATTGCTACTGATACAAGTTAAATTATGCTGGGATATGGGAGTGATAGGCAGGTAAACAAGCCCTGGGTTTAAATATGTGAGTTCTGGTGTTTTCCCCCACAGAGTTTGTGAATAAACCCACGGTAGCTACTCCAAAATGTGCCCTCTGACACTGGAATATGCTTTAAACTGTGATTCAGGGTGTCATGGCATGAGATTCATGTTTCAGAAAGTTTTCCACAAACTTGGGCTCATTATTCCATGACAATTTATTAACACTTCCAGGCGTGAGTGCTTCAGGCAAAACAGAACAAGAAGCATGACCCTGCTCACTAACGATATCCACACTTGGATACCAAGCTGATGATTTCAGTGCAGCCCCTCCATGCAGAATTCTGGGAGACTTCAGCTTTAAAGAAAGAAAAACAACTTTAAAAGTCACCTCCCAATAAAAGGTGGTTAGGCAGGATTATTCTAAGGTCCCACCTGACTTGGAAATGTATAAATGTATGTATGTGCTTGGATAATTTTAGAATTTTTGTGAAGTCGAAAGGCACATTTTCAGATAAGTGCTAGAAACACTTGGCAAGCCCATTTGAAACATGCTGTAAGGTCTTTGGACATAGCGTGTATTTATAAACCACAAAAAATACATTCTATATCTTGTTTTGTCTCAGCATTAATGGTCAGCTACACTGAGAATGTTTAGAAGAAACTCCAGCCCCATCTTGGAGGGTAAATCTGGGAGCTGCACGTTCACCTCTCAGTGGGACAATGCTTTACTTTAAGTTTTCTCTGGTTGAAAGCAACCAGAATCACCTGAGAGGTGACAGCAGCTCCTGTTTAAACAGCAAAGCTCCCTTTCAAAACCTCCTCTGTCCCAGCATGGCAGAGTGATACAAATGCCTTTGGGGCTCTCCAACATTTTCACAGAGAGCCCATTAACTTAGATCCAAATCTGTGCTTGGCCAGACATTTCAAGTCCACAGAGAAAAGATCTGAAAACTTTATCTGAGCCTGATAACCATCACAGCTAAAGAATGGCTTGGCTCCCGATTTACATCACTGCAGAGGAAAGGAGAACTGGGTCCAGTTGTGCTGATAAAGTTCTAGCGAAGTGAAACCAAATAAATCTTAGAGATGCCATCAGCTTGTTTGTTTGCTTGCTTGCTGTCTGATGACATCAGCCGAGTGCCCAGTTTATCTTTATTTTAACTTGAATTGGATCCTTGTCAGGCTTTGCCAGAGCTGTGCCAAAGGCATGTAGCAAAACCACATAAAATTCATCCAGTTTGATGTTTTCTTTGTAAATGCTCTAAAATGGGCTTGACTCTGTCCCAGAGGATCATTAAAGTTCCTGAACTTTCTGGGGCAAGCGCGACCAAGTTCAAAGCAAATCTGGGCTTGATTTATGGTTCTGATCGGCGACCAAGGAAAAGTCAAATTTACAGTCTGAGTTTTATGTCGAGTTTCTTGTGCACTCCCAGTCTGAAACTTGAAGCGAACCTCAGGGGGCTGGAAGTCCAGGAACACTGAACCCATTGCTGGTACAACGCTCAGCTGGTGAGAGCTGGCACGGCCCGAGGAGCTCCCTGGCAGCTCACACAGCCTGAGGACTTTGCTCCGGTGCCAAGTGAAGCAGTTTGCCGCCAGAAGCATTGAAAAGATGAAAAAAGTGACACTGGAACACGGCTAAATAGTTTCTTTAGAGATAAGCTGGGGTGTTTCATAGCAGTTGGGCTGGTAGAACACAGGCTCCCACCACTCCAAGCATTTTGAGGCATTCCAAGCTGAAGCAAGGAGCATTAATTTCGCTCAGAATCACAGGAAGGAGAAAGCTGTACCTGGTAGAAAGGGTAGCAACAATTCTGCAAAATTTGGGAGCGTTTTGGGAACACCGTGTCACCGTTTCTAGGTGCAGAGGCCAGAAGTGGAGGGCTCAGGGGAAGTAGGTGTTGTGCCGTTGTCACTTTTTATGGATGGAGGTCTCGGAGAACAATGCTCCAGCAGGAGCCACTGGGAAGGGAGCCAAGTGGAAATATCCCATCACAGCCAGTGTTTGCTGTGAGGCTGAAGCCTCAGTGCCTTGCCATGACTTCACTGACACAAAGTGTCTGGAACAAAAGAACAATGCATTCAGGCTTGGAAGAGTTCTCCTTGTTTGAATGCATAATAGTGCTCATTGGACAATGAAATCCTTGTAAGATCATGGAAAAACCATTGTGGAAGGTCTGGAATACCTTTTCGCTGCCAACCCTGGCCCAGATTATGGCAGATTTTGTTTCACAGTGTCCCTGAGGGTTTGAATGTTCAGTTTGTTTCCGCAGGAGCCACCCCTGTGTCAATGATTTTCTGTTAATCCCGATCCTTGCTTTGCTGCATATGTCCTGATATGAGTTAATTCCAAGACGATGAGCTCGAATCAGTGTTTTCCTTGGGAAAAAATGTTCCAAGACACCAACATTCCCCCTGCCACGAGTACAGTTGTGGAGCACAATGATGAAGTCTGTTTGAAGGATCCGTCTGCTCGTCCGGGATTGTCCCGGGGGAAAGACACCCACGGCTCCGGCCCAGGAGTGAACTCACCCTCAGGAGTCTGGGATTGCTCAGCATCCCCACACAGGAATGGGTTGCCACAGCCTACAAAGAGTCATTGTATGAAACCATCCAAGTCATCCCGGGCTGGGATGAGCCGGGTAAAGGAAGGACCTGTCACGCACCAGGCTTCGAGCTCAGCCCTCGCTTTGAAAGACTTGAGAGCTCTTGGGTTTGTTTGGGCAGCACAGCAAAATACAAGAAGAAGGTTTCCAAGTTGTGGCTTAATGGAGACCTCAGTCAAGAGTTGGTTTTAATCCGTTTTTTCTTCTCCTTCGTTTAAAAAATTCCTTCCAAGAGTGGCGATAAAATATGTAGAAGTTGGTGACTTGTCAAAAATCTCCCTATCCAGTCCTGTTCTGCAGTCGGAAAGGACAACCAGGGACACCCACTTTTCCAGGAGACTCACAGGTCAGATGCAGATGGGCCCCCATAGCCCACATCAGCATTTCCCTGGTGCTGTTACAGCAGGAGAGTTGAGCTTCACCCATGGCATGGGAGCAAAAAGGAAAACATTCCCTTTGGGTTAATTTTCTCCAGGAAATCCAGCCACTGATGCAGGATTTAAGAGCTCCTATAGGTGTGCATCATTTCCATCAGCTCCCAGCATTTAAATCGAGTTGCCAGAGCCCCCAGATTTGTGCCATTCACTAAAAATTGGTGTGCGGAAGAAGAAACAGGAGCAAAGGGAGGCACACACCAAAGCTTTGAATGTGCCAGATGTGGATCAGTGCCCAGCTGTTGTTATCTGAACAGATATTCTGCCTGCTGACAGCAAACCTGCAAAGGTTGGGCTTTTCAACACTTCTTGTTAGCAGGAGGTGTGGTCTGGGTTGGATGCTGAGGAGGAAGAAATTGCACTATCCAGACAGACAAATTCAGGACTTTTGCTATCAGACATGATGCAAGTGGAGAACGTTCCGCCTGTGCTGTGTGGGGAAGGAAAATGAAATATTGGGCATTAAAACATTGTGTCATTGGGGTTCTGTTAAATGAGCTGGACTGTGAGCCCATCCAAACAAAAAATCCTCTAGTGCTTTTTGACTCGAGCAAACCCCGGCTTTTTCTTTAACACTTTGGGGATTTTAATCCCCTTTCCAGCTTTCTGAGGGAGCTTGACACACCTTTTGAGAGCTGGACACCAGCAGTGGCACAGCGGCATTGCTGTATTAGCTTGGGCACAGCAGGAGCCTCACAGAGTCCCAGGTGCAGGAGAAACAGATCCAGCCCAGGTGACAGCAAGGACAGGTTTGTCCACAGCCAGCTGTATAAATAGAGGGCCCTCCTGTCCTAGATCCAGCTGTGTCTTTTCCAGATGTGACTGTGACCTTCTGCTCTTTGCCACCGACCACATGGAGGCTGCTGTCCATTTCCTAACCAATGTCCAGCAAAGTCACCAGAGTTCTCCAAGCCATCTATTTTTAAATAATCTCCTTTCATACCTGACCTGGATATTGGAGAGCCCACATGGCCAGTTCTGCCAGGAGAAAGACATGGGAGGGGAGGAAATTTGAAAAAACCCTCATTATTTGCAGGATGAGGGCAAGGCAGCAGCTGCACACATTTATTCTCACATTGCTCCACCTTGAACCTCACATGCGGCCCCAACAAAATCAACAAAATTGGTCTTTTGCAGAATTAAACATCATATCTAAACATGAAACATTCTTTTTGCATTGAGCTGAATGGCTGGTTAATTCTCAGTCTCCAAATATAATACAAATCACTCGAGCTGTTTGGCACGAGTCACGGCTTGATTAATATTTTTGGCATTTTTAGTGGGACTCTTAAATAATAGAAGTGGCATCTGAATGGAAATTGGAACAGACCAGTGAGAAGAACAGTGCTTTTAAGGTTTTGGAGAATTAGCAAAAGCCTCCAAAATGTCAGAAGACGTTAAAAATTTGAAACCAGTTGAGGTCTTATTTTTAAAACGGTGTCCAAATTGATTTGTCTTTCATTTGTGTTTTTTCCCTCCAGTTCTGTTCTGCCATTCTGAGTTAGGGAGGCAGTAAAATTCCAAGTGATCCCACAACCCACAGCTCCTGCCTCCATTTCCACACAGCTCGGAGCAGGTCAGGTATGTTCCTCCCAGCACTTTGTTTATGATGCTTGACATTGTTACATCATCATTAAAAATCTCTTCGCTGATGTGAAAAACACATTTTGGAGCTTTCTAGGCCATTTATTTTGTCAGCTCTGTGGGCATAGAGTGGACTATCCTCCCTCCCAGGCCATGCTGGTGTAACTGGATCCAAAGAAAATTCTTCAAACTTTATTGGCCACGGAAAACGAAAGTCAGCTGGTTAAGAGAAAAGGGTTTATTATGTTTACTCTGGCATCCCAACCATGCAGAATTATTAATCATTAAGATCCAGATACATAGAGTTTGCTGCTTTTCTTTTTCTCCATAAGCAGAGCTTTGCCAATTCATTAAACATCATTAAATTGAAATAAGCCTCAGCAAGAATGCTTTTACCTCATTTTTAAAAATTATTTTCTGTTATCACGCTGCACTTGCTGAGCTCCTTACTCACCACTTTATTCCTGAGGGTTGAAACCCTTCTTCCTCTCATCCTGGAAAATTGCTGGGGGGTCCTAAAGATCCACCAATCTCCATTGATCTCATCTTGAGCTGAACCCAGCCAAAGCCACGGAAAAGTGCAGATTTTTCTCCCTTATCCTCCTTTTATAAAATAAATTAGCACCAATGTGGTCCCTCCATACGCAGGGCACATTAAAAGAAATAAATTCACAGATTTGACCCCAATGAATCACTCTGGTTTCGCTGGATCACCGTTCTCTGCTGAAAAGTTTTCTCTCAAGAGCAATCACAGAGGTTTTGGAGGGGAACAGCCTCTCTCAACCTCCCCAGCAATCGGAGCCTTGTTGCACTTCCAGCCCTGGCACAGGTTCCCTCTCCGAGTGGCCCCGGCTATCCCTCAGGCCGGATGGTTCAGTGCATTACAGTCCTGGTAACAGGAGATTGGCACCATTCCTCCACCTCTGTTTTAATACTGACAATATAACTGCTGAAACAATATTTTGGTTCCACTGACGTATGTAAAAACGCTCTGGCCAGGGCTGCCAGGAGCTCTATTTCCCCCCTTTCCCAGCTGATAGCTCTGAGGAAGAGCTGAGATCTCAGTGTGCCTCCTTTTTTGCAGGCTCCTGTCTCCTGCAGGTTTCCCTTCATCGGGGATCATCCGTTGACAATCCCTCAAAGAGATCCTCTTGGAGCATGTGAGCAGGAACAGAGGAGTTACAGGGTCCTTGTAAATGGAATTAATAACGGCCTGATCCGTGTGTTCACACTGCTGTGGGATATAAAGGTGCCCCAGAGGGTCTTAAAAAACATCACTCAAGTAATGGGAGAAGTTCAGCCAAAGACTGAAAAGATCGCTGATCCTGCCTAAAGGTGTCCCAGTCTGGGCTTGGGGACCCCTTCTCTGATATTCAGGGCATGTCAGGATTTCACACCGAAATTCGAACATCTTGGGTAGCATTGGCTTTAGATAAATGTTGACCCCGTAGAATGTACAAAAAAGAGCGAGGTTCCCTCTCCTCTCTGAAGGCAATTGTAGGAAATCCATCTTCCCAAAAACACGTGCCCCTTAGTGGTGGCCAACAATGGCACCTCCACGTCCACGTAACCACTCTTGACAGCGCCCAGTAAGGACCTAATTCAGTGCTATATTAGATAACCCACAAAAAAAACTTAAACCGTGACCTTTCCTTCCTCCCTCCTCTCCTTTTTTTCCTGAGGGGGAGGCTGTAGGGCTGGATCTGGGAATTAGAAAGCAACATGGGTGGTGACCCCCTGGTGCCAAGCCTGTCATGAAGAATAATCCATATGTCGTGTCTGTGCATGTTGGGAGGTCCCAACCCTGAACACCACAACTGTTCTCCAGCCTGCAGAGCTCAGCGTGCCCACGAGAACCATTCAGGAAGAAAGAAATGCCTGGGAAGCACAGCCAAAAGGGGCTGCCCTGTTGGTTTGTTTTCAAATGCACCTTCTGAGGAGTCCCCACAAACACCGACAGCAGCTGTGCTGTGACAAAATTCATTGTTCTACCAGCTGGGAGCCACCAGCAAGTGCCCTCCTGCCCTGCCACCAACTGGTAAATCCCTTTCCCAGATAACTGGTGGGACAAGAGAAAACCAAGAGCCAGAGTTAAGCTTGGAACAATTTTCTTGGTAGAAGGATGTGGAGCACTGGGAATGGGCTCCCACTGCCCGGAGCAGGAGCTGGGCTCCTCAAGCAGCCTGTGTGGACCAGGCAGCTGCTTGGGATCTCACAGAACAGACTTGAGCAGGTATCTCCCCCCACTTTCCACCATCCATCACTGAGCTCTACCGGCGACTCGCATTTTTGTTCTCTAATTAAAGCTCCTGTCAGGTCCTTTTAAATTATAGCCCCGATTAGGGACTTTGGATCCAAATTCAGCAGGCTTTGGAACCTGCCATTTTATTTAATTACTTGCAGTAAATTATTTTGACACCCTCAATTAACATTGTCCATCACCTCAGCCTGGCGACGATGAGTGTGAGGAATTTGCCATTTGATCTGTTTTGTCTGCTGGAAGGGTGTAAAGTAGGAAAAAAATTCCACCTCTGCACAAACCCAGTGAGAATTTTAGCCAGTTCAACCACACAGATTAGAAAATATTAATAATTTCCTTTAGTCTGTTAATATTTGCTTCCTAAAGCTAAGGGTGTGTTTTGAATTAACAAAACCATTGCTGCACAACCAGACGTGGAACAGGTCACTGGTGGAAGGACAGGATGGTCCTTCCTGGGTGTGATGATTAAACCACTCTTTGAGAAAAAAGATTGCTCCCTGAGAAGCTCATTTAAGTGTTAAATATTTGTCCATCTACAACAGCCAAGTTCCCATTTCATCCACCCATCCCCAGCCCTGGATGGTGCCTGAAATTCCCTGTTTGGGGAGGAGTTTCTCTGGGAACGCCCCAAAGGGCACTGAGTGGGGATCATCCTGCAAATTTCGTGCTTTTCTGTTTCACTGGGCAGAGCAATATTAAACTCCAGCATTCTCCCTCACTTTAACAACCTTGGGGGTGTTGATGATGGAGCTAATTAGCCATGTTCTCTAATTTATTAAAATCATAAATATTTCACTTCAAGGCTTTCTTGGGGGGGGGAGGGAGAAGAAGGAGGTGGGAAGGTTAAAGGGAGACAACTGCATGAAATTCTTTGGCTGATTAAACGTTCCATAAGATGCAGCAATATTTTACCTCTCTTAAGTGATTCGGTGGCACATCAGACTTGGCACCTCCTTCTTCGCCCTGTTTGTTTTTAATTATGGCCATTATTTTATTTACCATGGATTACATTAGGACACGGTGTGGTTGGCTGGAAAAGCCAAAGAGCACAAAATCATTTTGGTGTCAGAAGCTTAAATAAAGGGCAGAGGAGCAGCGAAGCCATAGAAAAATGGAGGTAGGAAGATGCAATGTATTTTTCTACTGTGGAACTGTAGAAGAATTTTTAGTACAGTATGCACAGAGACTTATGGGTATTTCGGGAAGTAATCTGATATCCAAACCTTCCTTCTAATGAATGAATTTGCATATTTGCTGCCTGAAATCTATCACCTTCACTCTTAAAAAAATTATAGTCTCAAAAACTTCATATTTCTCACATAAAATTCATGCTGTGGCCATTGCAGATTTCACCGAGGGCAACAAAGGACCCCAAATCCTCATATGGAAGAAAAATTATTTTCCATCCCTCACCACAACTGCTTAAAGTTTCAGAGATTAATTTAGACTGGGATATTCCTGTGGAGGTTCCATGCCCGTGCTCAGGTGAAGATTGCAGATTCTCCATGGGAAACCATGGATGGGGTGCCCTCTGCCCGTGAGCAGCTGCCTGGGTTGCTCTGGTGAGCGATTTGAAGCTGTCAGGAGCAGCAAAGCGTGCCTCAGTTTCCCAGCGCACGGCGGAGTCGGATCTTTATCTCCGGGCTTGGGCTGGGAGGAAAGGGGGCATATGGGAAAGACAAAGCTCGTGGGGCTCAGGTATTGCAGCGCCTTTTATCAGCTGCAGAAGCCTACAGCCATTGTAAATCACAAGGGAGGAGGATGAGAGGAGGAACTGATCCTGGAATGCGAGAGGTGAGATAAAATAAACGGAAAACACCAGGGCTAAAATCCCAGCTCATTCCAGCCCAGCCCCTGCTGAAGCCGGGGTTGCGATTTCCCTCGGCAGCAGCAGATAAGGGGGCAGAAAAAACGATGCTCAAATACCTGAGATCACCTGTCCTCCTCTTCCCTCTCCTAAATATCCCGTCCCCGCATCCCCGGAGTGGGAGATGCCGGAGATAGGCGGCCCTTTGTCGGGGGATGCCGGGGCAGATGCAATCTGTTCCTCATTGTCCCGTAATAGCTCGATTATCTGCGGGTGAAAATGCTGAGTGGTTGTGCCCAACGAACCGTGAAATTGCCACTGCTCCGAGGAACCATTCATCAGCAGCCCTTTAGAGACAGCCGGGCTCAGTGGGAGACGTGGGGCAGGTACTCATCCAAAACCGGGATGCTGGAATGCTCCGGGCATGGTCCCGCGCTGAACTTTTCAAGGAAGAAGTGAACCCTGGATGACGACGCACATTTCCTGGGGAATTGCGAGATAAATGCCTGCAGAGCCTGAGGAACGCATTAGGAACGTTGCTGGAGGGACATGGATGAGGGGTTTGGGCTTGTTTTTTGGGTTTTTTTGGTTTTTTGGGGTTTTTTTTGCTTCCTCTTCAGCAGAGAGGAAATTTGGGTAAAGCCATTAAGGTTAAATTCCGCCGGGCTCAGGCCGTGTCTTTTGTGTCAAACTCATGGTTAAAATGGGAGCGAGCAACCCCTGGAGCTGCACGAGGAATCTGGACACAGACGGGCCTCCCTGGGGTGGATTCCTCTTTTAATCACCCTGGCCCCAAGCTTAGGAACTAATTTATAAGCTAAATCCAATTCCTTCTTGGAAACTGCTGCCCAAATCTCTTTCTGCCAGGAGTTCCCACGGAGCCGAGCTGAGGATGGGATCCTTCCCCACTCACCAAGCTGTGATGAGTGAGCCACCCCACTGGGAGAGGTATTCATCCCAAAATCCTCAAGCTTATCTGAACGTTTTTGCTATCACCATCAGAAGAAAAGCAGAAGCTCAGTTTCGATCTGCAGGAGCAGTTCCAGGAGGTCCAACATGGGCATGTATATGATCTTATCAAATAAATGAATATATTTGCACCTCAAAAGATAAAGAGCACTGATTTCAGCTGAATTTAGCTTAAAAGTACAAATCCATCCCAAGCCAACCGAGTTTCCCACTGCTGGTGCAAGGGCTGGTATTTTTGCCTGGTGCTTATCAGCTGAGCCAGTCCAGCAGGAGCTTGGTGGGCTGGATAA
This sequence comes from Tichodroma muraria, assembly GCA_013390105.1. NCBI lineage: Eukaryota > Metazoa > Chordata > Aves > Passeriformes > Sittidae > Tichodroma > Tichodroma muraria. The sequence continues at coordinate 428,628 of WAAG01078272.1, forward strand.
ATTGGGAGAGCTGAAATTTGTGGGGGCAAAAGACTCTGCAAATAAATAGGGAGAGAGTGGGGTTTTGTGAGCTCCTCCCTTCCTGCTCCAATCCAGGAGTTTCGAAACTTGATCCAGGGAATCCTACGGGGGGCCTTGGAGGAAAGGAATTTACTCCCACCCATCCTGGGTTCAGCCTAACTCCTCATTTTTTTGTTATTTGAGCCTTCAGCCTGGAAAAGTGTCTGCAGATTTTCTGCCCAGAGATTCATCCCCCCCTAACCCTGGACTCCTCTGTCCCTCTGCCACCTGTGACACAGGGGGCTGCCACACCTCTGACCCCAGAGCATCCCTGCACTGCCCCACACGTGGGGACAAAAAATCTGCCACTGGCAGGAATTTCCTCCAGGTCTTATAACCACCACGGGCACAGGGATCCTCTGCAAAGGGCCTGTCTGCCCGGAAATCACAAAAAACTTCCAGGAATTCAGTTCAATCAGTTTTCTCTACAACGTGTTATTTACTGAAATGAGGTCCCCAGGGTTGGAGATGGCTTTTCCTTAACGGGGAGTTGGAAATAGCTGGGACACTGCTTTGAATCTTTCTCTTTATCCAAAGCACTGGGCTGTGTTGTCCCATTAAATGAGTGGTCACTGCCAGATCTCTGGCTGGATTCTAACAGTCCCTTCTGATGAGTGTTTTATTAACTGGAGAAATGATGAGATTTTATGGTAATTCCAAATCTTGCGACAGTTTATTGAACAAATCAGGTTTTACAAGGCTTGGCGCCCATTTATCCGGTTTCCATCATACAAATTGTCACGGGGTGGATTTTACCAAGGGGTAAGGGTAAGATAAATGCCTTAATTTCTCTTTAGCTTTTCAGTCCATGGTGTTGCATTTGTGCTGGAGCCTGCTGCTGTGTGATGAGGAAGTGTTGTGGCCTCTGAATATAAGAATACTGTCCTCTGTTGATCAGAAAGGAAACAACTGCTGCTCGTACAGCAGAAAACACTGGCAAAAACATTCCCACTGAGAAAATCAACCTGGCTCTCATAATTCCCTTTCATGGCTATTCCACAGCCTGAGATACCTTTGGAAGTCTGTGTGCACTGGGATTTGGGGGCTCTTAGATCATTCATAAATCACATATCACACCTCCTTGTGTGTTTTGGCAAAAATAGTGGTACATGGGACTGATGCAGAGCTCTCCAGTTATTAATAGTCCAGACTTTGGTGGGCAGAAAAAGAAATGTCCCTCTCCCTAAAAATGGTGCAGGAAAGAGGAGTGAAAAGAGAGGTGAAGTGAGTCGGAATGAGCAAAATAAAGTGCGTTTTGGAAAAATCCGGGATGTAGCTGACACAGGGCCTGGCCACAGTGTTGATTAAACACGGCCCCTCTCAGCTCTTCCCTCTGTGCATCCCCGCCACTCCAACAGCTCCCTCTCCCCTTGACAAGGAAAAAACCCAAACGCAGATGAATTTTCTGGGCAAAGAGGCACGAGCAGCTGAGTCAATAGCTGGGTGTTATCGCAGGAGCTATCCTGGGAAGCTCCGCGGCTCCAGCAGCAGGAGAAGGAGGAGGAGGAGGATAAAGCCCCCCGGCAGGGATGCTCGGAAGAGGGGGCTGCTCCTCGAACCAGCAGCAGGCAGGGTAAGGACAGCGCTGCGAGATGCTCTCTAATTAGCGGCAGTTAATTAGCAGTGTAAGCCTGACATGCGCCTTCAGGCTCAGCGCTGGCAGGAGAAGTGTTGCTTTTAAAAGGACAATTTTTGACTCTTCAGCAAATTGTCGTGGCCACGCCGGAGGGGATCGCTGCTGGGCTGCTGCCCTGGGGCCGCTCCGGCTGATTCCTGCCCCTTTTCCCAGGGGCATTCCAGCTCCTTCCTACTCCTTTTTCCAGGGGCATTCCAGCTCCTTCCTGCCCCTTTTTCCAGGGGCATTCCAGCTGATTCCTACCCTTTTTTCCAGGGTCATTCTGGCTGATTCCTGCCCCTTTTCCTAGGGCTATTCTGGCTGATTCCTGCCCCTTTTTCCAGGGCATTCCAGCTGATTCCTGCCCTTTTCCCAGGGCCATTCCAGCTGATTCTTACCCCTTTTTCCAGGGCCATTCTGGCTCATTCCTACCCCTTTTTCCAGGGCATTCCATCTGATTCCTGCCCTTTTCCCAGCCCGCTGCCGGTGATGCTCCGGCACAGGCTGCTCGCCCTGCGGGAGCAGAGCACGGCTGGAGCCAGGAGAGGAATTCGGCTGGATCCCAGCTCCTCACCCCTGTGGGAGCAGCAGGAGAGGTGTGTGTGCACCAGGATGATGAACTCTCTGCGGGGGACAGGCCGGAGAAACACACGGTCCTTTCTGCCTTCCCCAAATTTCAGCTGCAGGCGTGCAGGGGCTACACCTATTTACATTAACCACAGGGGCGTCCTCTCGGGGCGTTTCTCACCACTCACTCGCAAGGATGTTGTTGTCAGAACCGCGGTGCAGCTGAATTATTGCCTAAATCCTCAAAGAGAGGAGGCAAACTGAGATTTTAAAAGGAAACGCCAACTTTCGGGATGTTTTCCTTCTTCACCTGACGTTACGGCATCACATTTTGTTCTGCAAGCATAAAAGAGAGGCTCTGAGTTGAAAAATAAAATCAAATAAAAGCTGGGATTCTCATCACAGCCAAGAGCAGCAGCTTTAAGGCAGGGGCCGTATGGTGCAGGACTCACTAATTAAATCATGCCAATTAACCACAGAGCGCCTTTGAGGTTCAGCAGCTCCAGGGTTCAGAGACCTTTGTGCCTCAGGATTTTGGCGTTGCCCAGGCTGAGCTTTGCAAAGTTCAGCTTTCAGGCACTGCCAGGCATGAACATGCTGAGGGTGTGTTTTTAACTCCATTTTCATGTCACTGAATATGATTAAACATCCCTGGAAGTGTCCAAGGCCAGGTTAGACAGGGCTTGGAGCAACCTGGACTAGTGGAAGTTTATCCTTGCTCGTGGCAGGGAATGAGATGAGCTTTAAGGGTCACTTCCATCCCAACCCATCCCATGATTTTGTGATCACTCACAATTTCCTCAACTGTTTTCCTCACCATTTTAGGCTCAAGCTGAACTCGTCACAGCTCTTCCCACAAGTTTTACCTGGATGTGACAAGGAAGGCAATGACACCATCACTTAGCACTCTCTCAAGTCAAATCTTGCTCTAAATTAGTCACTTGAAAGCAACAGCCGAGCACTCAGCTGGCAAGAACCTCTGGGACAAAAATTTTCCATGTGCTATTTTTACTATGAAATGGGTCCGAGAGCAAGGACTGGGACAGGCTTTTGTAGCAGAGAAGGAGGTACAGATGCCAACTGTCCCTATTTAGGAAGGATAATTTCTCTTTTTTATTTATTTTTTTTTTAAGAGCAAAATATCTCTTATTTTTCCATTCTGTCCTTCTGTGAAAGCTCTCACGGTCCAAAATATGTCAATGGACTTTAAAGGTGTGTTGCTATTTCACTCTCCTAAAAGTGCCTTTTTATAGTTTCCAAAATGCCATGGAAAACCTGGAAGAGGGCAAAAATAAGGGGTGTGCTTTCTAGCACAGGAATTACAAATAAAAGAAGGGATGTCACTGAGTTGGGAGTGGATCTTGCCATGATGCTGCACAAACCTCGAGAAATCCCAGGCTCCAAGTCCTTAAATCAATTGGCCATTAAATAAATTGAAGCCAAGTGGCTCAGACAGGCACAAAAATCCCAACAAATCCATGAAAACTGAAAGAGTGTCGAGGTCAGAGAGCCCCCATGGCTCCATGTGAGTCCAGCCAAGCTTCTCCACGCAGGCATTGGAGCAAATTTCCCATGAAGGCTCGTGCGTGAAGAGAAACCACTTCAGTTTCTCTTTTGGATCTGTTTCCCTGCGTCAGCTGTGGGATCTCTGTCTCCCTGACCCCAAAGCATGGGAGAATCTTTCCATCTCCTCCTACCAGGCAAGGAAGTGACTTCTTTGCCAGCGAAAAGCAACTTTTCCAGTTTGCTGGAAACGCTGCTTTGGGTGTCCACCCACTGCAATGTGAAATCTGAGCTGTTTAGACTGGACACTGAGTCCCCAGGGCTCGTGTTCTGATGAGGTGCAATCGCTGAGGGAAAAAAACATTCCTGCTGCAAACACTCTCGCTGGTGACTGTGAAATTCCTCGTCCGTGGAAGTCCCACGGCTGCTGGAAATGGGCACTCCCACAGGATTCGCTGCCAAGAATGTCCTTTTTAAGGAATGATGGTGGAAAACAAAAGTGAGGCTGGAGCAGATTTATCTCCAGCGTCGAAGGAATGGTCCTGTCAAAGTTGGGGTTGATTTTCCCAGTGCTGCTCCATCTGTGGCTGCTCTGGGACAAACTGGGAATAGTGGGAGGATCAGGAATTCAGAAATTCAGCTGTGATGTGTAAAACTGTGTTAAAGACTGGAGCTCCAATGATCCAGGGGGAAAGAGGGGAAGGGAAGGGAAGGGAAGGGAAGGGAAGGGAAGGAAAGGAAAGGAAAGGAAAGGAAAGGNAAAGGAAAAAAGGAAAAAAGGAAAGGGATTTTCTCTGTAGGAACTTCTGGCAGCAGCCCTGCCTCTCCTGGGGTCCCAGCTCGGTTCCCATCAGCAGTTCTGCCAGCTGGAAGGATGAAGCCCCATTTCCAAGGGGTGTCTGTGGACCCAGACTGATTCCATCAGCCGCAGAAAAGGCTGGAAAGCCGAGGCAAGCTGAGTGCAGACAGCACCCACATTCCTGTCCATGGCATCCCTGCCTGCTCAGCTCCAGGGAACCTCCTGAAATCCTCATTTCTTCATTGCCTCCATGCAGACCAGGAGAAATCCTCTCCTTCTCCTCAACAGTAGCACAAAGAAAAAGCAAATAAAAAAACTTGTGCTTATTCCCAGGATCCAGGACAGCTCCAGCTCCTTCGGCACCACGGAATCCCATGGGAGAGCGAAGTCTGTGGATCATGTGCAGTCATTTTAAGGAACTGTATCACGGGACAGACCAAAATACGAGGCAGCTCTATCGATTTCCACAGACATTTCTACCCCAGATTACAGAGGGAGGGAACGTCCCCTGGGAATATATCCCAATATTGCTTTTAATGGCCCTTCCTCAGGCTGGGAACTGCTCCTGGCGTGGGGGATTTCTCACTGCAACCCAAAATCATGGAATGTTGCTGCCCAGTAGTGCTCAGGAATCATTCCCTGATTTGTTTGTTGTTTTTTTTTTTCACTTCATGACAGCAGGTCACCCCACAGGGCTGGTTGGAAGTTGCAAAATTCCCATAAATCATGCAAACATTTTGCTTCTTCTGTCTCTTTCTCCTTGTCCTTTTTCTCTGCATTCCTCTACAATAAACAGAGCCAAATGGATTTTTTTTTTTCTTTAATCTGCAGGGAAAAATGACCAATTTTGCTTGCAGGCTGAGAACTCTTGCCAGCTTTCAGCTGGAATGGATTTCCACCACTTTCCTTAACCCCCAAACAAGAACTCTTCCCTTCCCCAGTGACCTTCTAAGAATAATGATAAAAAATCAGAATCCAAACAGGCATTTTAAAAAAACCTTCATAATACATTTTAAAAAATCAACGTTTGCTAAAATCGAGATTCTTTTCCATGGTAAAAAGCAGAGAGACTGTAGAGCTGATAGGATGCAAACACTGAAAGAGTCATCCCACAGCTTCATGGGTTTAAAATCCAATATTTATTTCTGCTGCTGTCCTAGACACTCTTGCAAAAGCTGCAATTTGAGTCAAATATTTCCATACATTACAGCAGGTCTCCTGTGACCCTCGGGCTTGGGACCAGTTGGATTTTCATTCAGACTGGTGAGTTCACAGCTCACTGGATATTTCTGAATGCACAAGCAGGGAATCGCTGCCAAACTCGCTGCACTCCAAGGGGCTCCTGGGTTATCGTTCTGCTGGAGGTGGGAGGCAGGAAAAAACACTTTTTGCCTTCCCCCAGCCTGGAGGCCAGGCAGGGGGAGAGCTGCAGCCTTGGAAAAACGGGAAGAGACAAAAAATTACAGCCCTGGAAAAATGGGAAGGGACAAAAGCACAGGAGGCTGCTGGAATTTTCACAGGACTCTCGTTGCAGCTGGTGACCCTGCTGATGGCAGTGGGAACAGCTTTGGCAGCACTGAGGATCCCAGGAAACCCTCCCTCTGGCAGTTGCATGGGATCTATTTGATCCCTTTGGAGATGTGGAACATTTATAGCAGCAGGCCCGGGGAAGAGAGGGGGACAGCCACAAACAGCAACAGAGCACCGAGCAAAGTGTGGTTTATATATGTCCATAAAAACCCCTGTGTTTGCTGGGAAAACTCCACAAACATCACTTCTCCTGGCATTTGTGAGATCCATTTTATGATTCAGAAAGATGACACGAGAAAAGGATTGAAGACTCACCCCAAAGCTGCAGCAAGTCAGTGGCAGGAAGGGAAAGAAAATCCCCAGGACCTGATTCCAGCCCCGCCTCTCCCCATTAGCCTGCATGTTTTTTCATTATACAAAATGTTTGGTTAAGTGTTCTGAATCTGCCTGCGAGTTAAATCCTAGGAAATCTAGGGTTTTCATATTTGATGGAGTGAAATGCACCGAGGGATAATCAAAGCTTTATGTCCCAGCCTTAGAGAAAAGCATTTCACAATGCTCAAAAAACCTTATTACTTTCCTAAGCGGGGGAATGCCTAATGACACACATATGCTGATTCCCTTCCTCCAGCTAAAAGTGAGGATGGAAGTGCAGGGAAAGAGATCCAGAGGTGGGGATACAGCCAAGGGGTGCTTCCAGCACTGTTAATTGCATGATACACATCTAAGCTCAGGCAGCGTAAGCGCAAACTCTCCAAACAATCTCCTTTTTATCAGAACCTGATGCCAAAGTACCTGTGACAGCGTCAGCACCTGGCACCAAAGATCCCTGTTTGCAGGTGGATGGATGGTCCTGGAGTTTATTGTGGGATCAGAGTGAGGAAAATACCAAACTGGGTGGGGATAAAGTGCCACTCGCTGCTGTGGGAAGGAAGAAGTGGAAAAATTTCCACAGTGCTGCTTGGCTCTGCCTAAATCCATCCCATTCCTCTTAGGAATAGCAATGATACCTGTAGCAGCCTGTCCTTACAGCTTTCAGAATAATAGTTAAGAAAAAAGGAAGATGAAAGCTTTCAAATTGCCTTTCAATATCTTTTTAATTAGTATTAATCTGATATCCTTAAGAGCACATATTGGGGTGGAAATCTTTATGATGCAGTGACAGGAGCAGGACATAAAATAAAGCAAAAATTCATCATCCTTTGCAATTTGCACCCAGCAAGCATTGGGAACATTGCCAAAATAACCCTCCGAGGGTGTTCTCCCATGTTGACGACACCAGGGAGGGAAAAAGGCTTTGCAGAGCCCATGGATTAATCCAAATTTCACGTTCAGGTTCAAACAACCCCACCACTTGCAGGAAGAGCTGTATTTTTTATGCACATTTATGGTGTTGTGCCTCCACGGCCTGTGCTGGGGCAGTGCGGTTCCTGAGGATGGATACACACCTGTCCACCGTGGATGTGCCCCACTGCGCTGAGAGGAGTTGTAAACTCCTCAAAAAACTCCTCAAAAAAATCTTCAAGATTGCACAGTTTGGCCAAAAAACAGTCACAGGGTCCCTGCATCCTGCTGTGGGCTTGACCTCAGGGAACCTCTGTCCTCTTCCCACTGCCCTCTTCTCCTTGTCCTCTTCTCACTCATTGAAGCTACCAAAAGCCCCAAATAAATAAACTGGAAATAAAACCTCACCTATCCTTACTGGGATGAACGAAAGATTAAAGCTCAGCTCTTCACGGTGTTGTTTTTAATTTTCTTGTTAACTGTTGCTGTTTATCCAAATGCCATTTCTATTGGCCACACATTAATTTGGCAACCAGGGTTTTGGACAGTGCTTGGAGAACAAATGCTGTCCCAAACCACTCCTTTGGCCATTTCCTTGGATGGTCCATGGGGTTTCTGAGATAAGAAAATCAATTTATTACTGTGCAACAGGTAAAGAGAAAGTGATTTTATTTGTGCATCTCAGATAACAGTGAGCCTGCAAGAGCTTAAAAAATCCCTCCCCTTGGGTTTCCCTTTATTGGGGCAATGATTCCTTGGATTCCCCTCTAAAAAGCCCTTTCACACTAAGGCTGCCTCTCCTGCTCTGCCAACTCTTAATGCAGTAAAGGGGGGGGGAATTTAATAAAGTTCCTTAAATCTCAGGAAATGAAGCTTTGCCTCCTTACGTTCCTTCTAAGAGTGAACGTTCCACTGTGGCCGGCCCAAGGTGCGCTGCGGTTTCCACGCGGCCCCTCTGGATATTGGGATTCACCTCCCTTCTCCCAGAGAATCCCCAAATCTGCTGAGCCCTCAGCCAGCTCGGGTGTGCTCCCGACTCGATGTTTGGGGTGAATTCACAGCAATTCCCTGGCTTTGCCAGCCCCATTCCTGGGAATGCCAGCCGGGGCTGGGTCGGGCTGTGGTCACCAATGCCTTCAAGTCCCAAATTCCTCCCTCTGAACTTAACCCCAGCTTTAAAAAGCTGGAACAGGAAGATAAGAAGGAAAGCAAATCCCATATAACTGCCTTTAAAGGGAGTAGAGGCTGAAAAGGTTTCTTCTTTTTTTCCCTTTTGCCTCTCTTTTTCTGCTTTTTCTTTTTTTAACTCCTGCCATTTGTTGCCTCGTAAAAACAGAGGCTTGAACCTCTCAAGCCTCTCAGCCCCTCCAGTAGGAATTCCACCATTTGAGGAAAAAGTTCAAGGATTGCTCCCACAGTATTTAGGAACAGAGAAAATGGAGAAAGATGATTATTTCTGTAAACACTAAGAAATAACAATTATTCAGCAGTGTTTTCTGCTCTTCCTGCTTTCAGAACTATCATATAATATTATAAATACATATAAAAATATGTATTATAATAATCTGTCCTATAACGTGATAAAAATAAAATACCACATGAGCACCATGAAGTTTCCCTTCTTTAGGCTTTCCTGACACTGCAGGAAAGAAGAACTCATTGATTTATTTATGCTCTGTAAAATATTCTTGCAGATAAAAATGTCCCTGTGTCACCCTTTTGTGGAGCTGTGCAGTGAAGGGATTCCTGAAGGGTTAAATTATGCTCAGGTGTGGTTAGAAGAGGAGTGTTGCCTCCTCAGCCTTCGTTATTCCCAAGGAAAAAACCTTGGAGCTGGTTTCTGACACATGGAACCAAACACCTGATGGCAGCACATAGAAAGATTCTTCGGTGCATTTGTAACAGCTCCACTCTTCACGTTATTGAAGTGGCTGGAGGGCCTGGGTTTTTCTTTTTAATTCCTTAAAATCTGATGCTTTGAGTCACCAAGTAGCTGCTGGGGTCTTGTGGTGCTTGCTCATAATGCTTTATTTTTTAATCCTTTTACATTAAAACCCAAGGCACCTCCTATTCAAGATTCCATTCAAGGAAAAGATCCTTGCCTTTGGTGGGTCCTGAATGTTGACTTGAGAAAAAGGAGAGATGAGCAGGAAAGGATTCAAAAATAACCTGAAGCAACAAAGGTGCAGGATCTCATCTGAAGTAAGTCAAAATGATTTGCAGACATCCAGTTCCTGCTTTTGGTTAATTGTGTGATATTTGACTCTGTAATCCAGTTTTACCATTTTCTCCCCCTGGTTTAGGCAATGTGGCAAAGGAGCTGCTGCTTTGGGGGCCCATTTATTAATAAATGTTTGCATTTTTAAATCAAAAGGCTTTATGGGATCATTTTGGCTGATGGGAGGTTTTCAACACTGAGCTGTTTGCAGAGGGCAAAAATATCTCCCCCTACCAAGCAGACCCTGGCACCTCTTCCTTCTCACTCAGAGCTCTCTGCAGCTCTACATCCCAGTTCTCTGCTTTCCTTAAACCTGTAATCCAAAGGTTTGAGGGCTTGTACTTCAGATTTCCTCGCAAGGTAGGTGAGAAAAATGAGGATTGGGAGCCAAATAGCTCCAGGTTCACTGGGCAGGTTAAAATTCCTCTCGTGGACTGGTCACCCAAAGTTCAGACCTCTCCTGAAGGTCAAGTTCTCCAGACCTTCCTCAAATCTGTTGTCATGGTTCATCTTGGGTTCAGATCTCCGTAGTTTTCTCGAAGTGTGGTGCCCACATAACACCACAGCTGGTGGGGAAGGAAGAAAAAATAACTTTATGTGCATCACATCTGTTTATTTCTCTACACTGAGCTTTATTTTCTTGGCCTCTGCTGGTCTCTACCGAAGGCACTCCTGTGAAGCAACTGAGGGCAGGAGGGCTCTGTGGTTATATCCCTGTAATCCAGCTCCCCCTGGGACTCAAATGGGAGCAGAATTGAATCTTTATGAAGCAGACAGCCTTGAAAAATTCATTCCCATTTTAGAGATTTCTAATCCCAGAGAGTCCTTAGATGGAAGGTTTTCCACAGGCTTGAAATCAAGATGGGAATGGGGTATTTTGCTGGAAGCAGAGGGACAAATGTCAGTGCCAGGGAGATTACAGAGCTCAAAAATATTTTCTTCATGGTGGATTTTGGATACAAACAAGGGAAAAGCCCTAAGAACCCTCGTGCACAGACAAATTCAGTGGCTGCAGCTGTCTGGGACCGAATTTTGCTGTTGAAGAGGCAGAGCTTTGTTGTCAGAGCTGTGTGAGCCAAATCAAGCTGCTGCCATGTGTGTGTATCACTGAGGCCAGGCCAGGCCGGGATACAGGGAGATGAGAAAGGGAAAGATGAGAAAGATGAGAAAGGGAAAGGAGAGAAAGGGAAAAATGAGAAAGGGAAAGATGAGAAAGGGAAAGAAGAGAAAGGGAAAGAAGAGAAAGGGAAAGAAGCACAGAACTGACATGAAGGTCAGGGACAAGTCCTAGAAATGCCTGTGGCAGAAGATTAAACTGTCCCCATGGCTCTGGAAGCACTGTGGGACACATCTGGCCACCAGCTGCTGCTCCAGAAGAGCCAAGGATCTCTGTGTGCATCCAGCGGCCCCGCACAGGTGTCCCAGGTACAGATATCCCAGCAGGAATGAACACACAGACAGGTTCTGGTTGGGCTGTGACATCCCAGGAAGAGATGGAATCAACCCAACTCGACCCAGAGGGGACTGACCACAGGAGAGCTGCTCTGGGACACGAGCAGAGGGTGTCTCGGCAGGCTCAGGAGCAGCAGCAGTGGCCTTGAGCCAGCTCCCATCAGCAGCACACAATTTGTCTCCGGGTGCCTCCCCAGGGCCTGAAATAGCTCAGCCGTGGCGGGCATCCATCAGCAGCCCAGCCCGGAGCCTTCCCAGAGGGAGCTCTGCACCCTGCCAGACCTGTGGGCAGATAAATGAGCCCTCCCCGGGGCAAAGGCAGAGAGGGCCGGGCTGAGCAGGGGCTCGGGCTGAAGCAGGAGCCACGGGTGACGCTGTCCCCGTGAGAATCCTGATGGAGCCAGGGCAGCACTGGGGATGTTCCGTCTCCTGTGCTGGAGCCACGTTTTAGCAAAAACCCTCCCTAGTGCGAGAGTAAATGTGCTTGATGTCACAAAACCTGCGGATTTCTAAACATTAAAAAAAA
>WAAG01078272.1:447188-472829 GCA_013390105.1 Tichodroma muraria
AAAAAAAAAAAAAAAAGATGAAAAAGAGGGGCGAAAAAATAAAAAGAAATATTTGGGCAACTGGAAGGAATTATTCTCTCTTCCATAGCCTGGGCTCTATCCATAAATCATCCATAATTTTTTAGATGTCTGGGGCAATGTTACCATTTGATGAAATAAAATACCGAACCTCTGTGACATCATCTTTTATCTAAAGACTCCTGCACACTTGGTCATGTTCCTGAGCCACATTTGTTCTGCAGATATTTAGACCAAACCTGACATTTTATGGACTTCCTCCTGCTCGTGCATGTGCTGGAGACAGTTGTTTGGATTAGCACGATCAAAAAATTTAGCACAGCCTTTTCAAGATCCCATTTTCATCTGGATTTGCACAACACAGAAGAAAGCAGGATGCCAAAAATATGTTTTTTAGAAAACACATCCACTTTGTTGTGACTGTTTGTAGCTGGTGAAATCCTGGGATGCCCTGATTACCATGACCTGTGTGTTTTCATACAAGCCTGAGATAGAAAAGCTCTGTATACAAATGAAAACCGTTAACTTTCATACCACATGTGTTGTACTTATGCCAGTGGGAAATGACAGAGAATGTACAAGGTCATGGTTTACTAAAAATATAAAAGTTTAACATGTGGTGTTAATAGAACACACAACAGGGGTCACTGGTACAATGGAAAATAATTCATTTCCAATGTCAGGCCAAGTAATTCACTAGGAAAGAACATTTGAAAATGTGTTACTTATATCTTTCTGTTCTTTAGGACGCGTTTCAGGAGGGGAGAAAAAAAAAAGGCAAAATTGCTGCTAATACCAATGCATAAATAATAACCATGATTCAGATTTCAAGTGTGTCAGAATAAAACAGGCCCATCAGCCCTACAGGAGCTGGCAAACTTCCACCAGGGTGAGCAGCATCGTTGGACCCTCTCCTCCCTCCCTCATGTTTGCCTGGAATGAGCACTAAACCCCAGCAGGACGGTTTTAATCCTTGATCAATAGCTCTGCAGATACTGGGGTGCCTCAGCCCCAAACCAGGTGCCCCAAATCCCCTCCCCAAACCCTGCCTAACCCAGTGAAATGTCAAGCACAGGAATGGCTGCCCAGGGATGTGGTGGAGTCAGTATCCCTGGAAGTCTTGAAGAAACCACTGGATGTGGCTCTGGATGTGCTCTGGTCCAGCTGCCAAGGTGGTGGTCATTCAAGGGTTGGACTTGATGGCCTCAGAGCCCTTTTCCAGCCTCAGTGATTCCACGATTCTGTCAGCCCACAGGAGCCTGTGTGCCCAGAGTTACGTGCCACAAGTGCAGGGATTCGCCTGCACGGAAACCCCAGCAGAGATCCCAAAGCTGGTGTCTCCCTCCCCATCTCAGCTCATCTGGTGGTCCTGCCCAAAACAACGAGCCAGACTGAGCCTTGCACGAGCTGGAGCCACGGGGCACAGCTGCAGTGTCCCCTCTTTTCCCCGTGCCACGCGGGCAGAACCCCGCTCCGACAGGCGCTGCCTTCCCCCTGCCCACACCTGGCACCACCTGCACCGGCCGAGGCCCCTCCTGCCCCGTCCCCTGCACAAGACCCAGCACTTATCCCAGAGACTCCCCGCTGCACAGGCACCCCCAGTTATTGGGGAAGCAAATAATTAGAACCAGAGGTGACAGAGCTGCTTGTTCCAAGCGACAGAGAAATCCCTGTGGTGAAGCCGTGCTGGGCGCCCCAGCTGGTGCTGCTGACACGATGCTGGCTGCAAGGAATGCACCTCTGGAGTCTCCCAGCCATTGCATTAATGCTCAGAGAGCTGCTGCAAACCCACGGCTGGCCAGGAGCATCCCAGAAAAACCTGTCCCTCAGCTCCAGCTGTGCCCTTACCTGCCTGTGCCAGTGTGCCACGCGCTGCTCTGTCAGCAGCCTTGGCCTGAAGACAGCAGCAGGTGAAACTGCTTTTCCTTCCTTCCTTCCCTCCCTTGCCAAAAGTGCTTTGATTCCTGGGTTGGCTCAGTGAATTCCTGCAACATGCATGTCCCTGTCTGGACAAATGGATGGAAAACTTGTTGGAACTGGCTGTCCTTGCCTTCCCTGTCACTGCCACCTCCAGTGTTCACTCCACAGAGCTGCCTGGCACCAGTGCTGCCAGAGATGTTTTATGCTTTTCAAGCAAAAATGGTCATGGTCAAGCTGGAAAAGCTGTTGGAAACCTTTTATCAGCTGGGCCACAGAGACCCATCTGTGGTGCTTCTTTGTAAGGATCAGCCCAGCCCGTGGCCAAATTTTTTAGGTCAAATCTTGAAACTGTTTGTCTTCCCCTGGGAGTCACGGCAAGGATTGTGAGCTAGGCTGCAGCCTGATTTGTGCCCATCCACATCACCCCCAGTGTCACTGAAGTTTATGGGATTCTTCCAGTCTGACTCAGTCAAAGGATCATTAAAATAATACAGTGAGAAACAGTCTCGAACCCACGGCGGAGCAATTAAAGCAAGCAGACAGACGGAAAGATGGATCAGAGGGAAATGTGTGCTGGGCACTGAGAAATACAGCGTGGGGGCTGTGCCTGGCTATTCCCAAAAACAACTTTGTGACGCCTCCCGACTGGAAAATGCTTCTTTACAAATTGTTGTCTTATTTCCCGCATCCCTTTGATGACATCGGATAAGGATATTCCTTTCACCCCCCGCCAAAGCTCTGAGTGGCAAATGCCAGGGTGGAATTAATCTTTCCTACCCAAACGTGTGTTCAACACATCCTGCTTGCTGCGATTAACAACCTGACATAAAAAAGTTACAGGGCATATAACACTCATAAAAAATTCCTGAGAGATGATATTAGCTGGCTGCTGGAGAGGCAGCTGTGTTACGACACACTGAGCTCGCTCTGAAGGATGATATTTAGGGAGATTTCATTGCAATGCTGTGAATTATATGGTATAACGTGCTTTCTTGTAGTTAATCCTCCAGTTTTCTCACACCGTCCAAGAACTTGGAATGAGTTTTTTAAAGATAATGTGTGTGATACGTAACAGGATTTTCTGCGGGGTTAAGGATCGTGGAGAAACCTGCCGAAGTGAGGGGAGTCATCCCACTGATGGAAACATCAGTGCATCTGTAGAGACACTGGGAAAAAAAAAAAAAAAGCAAATAATTGCAGCACTTGGAAAAGTGAAATAGTTCATTTCACAAGCTTCTCTGCTGGTCTTGAGCTGCCCTGAGTCAAGTTAAATCCTTTTCTTGGCAGCAGAGCCAGCCCTGCTTGCAGTGCCCCACAGGTGAGTGTGGCTCAGAGGGTGACATTTTAACCCTTTGCACGACCATCTGCAGTCTGCTAGACCTCACCCTCGAAACGCATTCCAAAGGGACAAGATCCCTTCTTTTTTATCTTTCTCCACACTTACTGCGGTTTCTCATCTCCCAAGGAAAAGCAAGTCTTGTTTTCCTTAGCATCTGTTGATGATGCTTCAGATTACAAAGATATTTTAAAATAAAGCATTCAACAGCTCTAGCAGATATGCTCATGTGTATGCTTAGACAGACAGATACCCTGGCAACTATCACAGGGACATTTTTAGAAAATTTCTTAATTCTCTGGCCCAGGGTTTTGTTATGACATGTAGCTAAGAGAAGGGAGACATGTGGTTTGTCCGTCCCCTGCCAAACCCTCTGATTTTCACTGTTTGCTCTGTTAATTTAAAAAAGTAGCAACAATTTCAAGAAGTTGCCCATAGGATCAAATAGAACTGATGGCTGTAGCCTCTGCTGGCACAGGCTCTGGATAAGGAATATATGTGGGGATGTGGGGAGGGACAGGAGGGAAGGAGAGGATGCACAAGACACTGAACTGACAGAGCTTCCTTTTGCAATTTTCCCTCTCTTGTCCCTAATCACAGTTAAATAGATTATTTCATATAAGTCATCTCAGTAATTTGGGCTATTCCCCTTCTACACCATATCCATCAGGATGTCCCTATTAATCAGGGAATATGAGCAATAGGAAACATGTCCAAAAAAAAAAAAAATATCCAAAAGCTGGTCAGTCAGGTATCAGTACTTTTAGGAAGGTTTCCTGTTGTTAAAATAATTTCCATACTGCTGCAGACAGGTGTATTTCAGAGTAAATCGCTTTTAACATCTATCTGAGGAGAAAACTAAGGTGAGATGGTTGGGATGCTCATGGGAAGGAGGATTTGCAGGGCTGGGATTCAGGGCCAACAGGAAACTTGTAACAGAGAACCATAAAACACCCAGGAAGAGCTGGACTCCCAGGCTCTCTGGTGAAATTTGGACTTAATGATCTTGGAGATCTTTTCCAACCTTAATAATTTCATAATTCTGTGATACCTGAGCCAGCAGTGCAGCCCAGGACAAGGACATTTAGGGGAAACCAGGTGAGGACTCAGCACCCAGGGCTGCCACCATGCCTCTCTGCCCATGGAAAGCCCTTTAAAAGTCAGCAGGGTCAAACTGAGATCCTCAGTGTGATCACGAAACCAAAGCCATTTCGGCTGGAAAAGAGCTCCAAGATCATCAAGCCCAACCTTTGATGACCAGTTTGCCAACTGACTGCCATGTCCAGACCCTGACAACATTTAATTGGGATCATAATCAAGGCTGAAAAGAAGCTTTTTTGCTTCCAACATGGACTTGTGTCCACCTAATATCCCCTAAAAATGTTGTATTTAGGCAGGACAAATCTGCAGAAGAAAAAAATGGCACGAACTCAGCTACACCCCCCAGAAATAAATCATATCCAGGCGGGAATGTGGCAAAAATTGGTGAAGTAAACAACACCAAATTAACAAACTGCACGTGATCAGGGAGAAAGAGGGTGTAAAGCCCAGCTCCAAGCCAGCACTGGTACAGGTTCAAGTCCAGGTTACTTTCCCACAGGGGTGTTCCCTGTTTGGTCAGACAGATCTGTCTGGCTGATCTATATTTAACTAGTCCAAAAACAAAGGCAGATAACCGGGTTAGGGTTAGTGCTCGGGGTGCTGTGTGCCTGTGTCAGGCAGGGGATCCTGGTTACACAATTAACTGCTTTCCTGTGGGAGTAATTAGGAGAGACACGCTGAGATTTATAGAGCCCTAACCGTGGCAGACATTCTCAGCTCCCTATCCGAGGGACTCAGCCTGTGCCGCTTGCCAGGTTCCCATTTCCACCACATTTTTGCAGTTGCAAAATTAGATTAAGAAAGGAGACGAAGGCAAAGGCTTCTCGCTGGCTGCTGGGATTTTGATTTCTTTACTTCCACGGACTTTGTTCATGTGTTACTCCTCTTTAAACAAACTCTCTCTTTGTGTTTTCCTTGACGGGAGCTGTCGAGATGGAAACAGAGATCGAGGCAGCCCTTGAACCTCCCTGGGAAAGGATGGAGCAACCCCAACCACTTCTATCCCATCAGCGCATGTGAAAAAGCCCCAGACTGGCCTTGCCACAAACGGAGCTGGGCAAAGCAGAGAGCTGGCTGCTCGTAGCCAACGTGGCAGCAGCGCCAAAGCCTCGGAAGATGTGGAGATTTAGGGCTCTGACTCACACACGGAGCAGATTAAACTCAGGCTTCCCACAGCTTCCTGCCCTGCCCCGGTTTAAAGTCTCCCTCCTCCACAGGACACCTCAGCCGTGGGCACAAAGCCAGCCCTTCAGCAAAGGCATTTCCACGGCACCTGCCCCTCAAGGATTTCTGTTTCTCGCCCCATTTTTTATGAATTTTAAAATTGAGGTGCGGAGATGCTCTGCTCAAAATTTTTAGGACTTGCTGGTCAAAGCTGTATTTCTACACCATCATAAAGACATCTACAAAATACAGAACCACAGAATCCCAGAATCACAAGGCCTCCAGGATCATCGAGTCCAACCCATGCCCCAACACCTCAACTAAACCCTGGCACCGAGTGCCACATCCAGTCTTTCTTTAAACACATCCAGGGATGGTGACTGCACCACCTCCCTGGGCAGAACATTCCAGTACTTTATTATTCTTTCCGTGAAAAACTTCTTCCTAATATCCAGTCTATAGGATATATACCTGCATGATTGTGTAGGCAACTCATGGACGTGTCTCAGAGTTAGAAATCAGGTTTTAAGGACTGTTTATTTCAGCCCCTTTCATTTCATGACTTGCCCCTCATGCTGCAACAGAGTGGACATCATCCAATATCTGAGTGTCAATAGGAATAAATCATTATTAGTAGGATAGAAGAGTTTCCTGTCCATTTTCTTAGCCCAGGCGAACAAGAGCTGATGAGAAATCCAGGTACAACCTCCCTCCCTCCCATCAGGTGGATCTGGGACCATGATCAGCAATCACGTCTAGATTTGGTTCTCACACCTGAACATCTCTTGGGCTGTCAATCACATCCCCACTTTACAGCCACGAGCGTCAGTGTGAGGTAAAATCCTTGGTGGTCAGCATTAATATGGCACCACAAATCCATGGGAGCCCCAGGATGGCAGGGAGAGGTGTAAACTCAATCCTCAGGAGGATTTTCCCTTTGCAGGTTGCTTTCAAAAATCCCTGGTGCTTCCAGTGTTTCCTTCAGGGGAATTACCTCCTTATCAGCATTTAGCATCTGCCAAGGTATTGAAATGTGATTTAATTTCTCATCTATGTGAGCTGGACATTTGTGTTCTGCTTCAGTGCTGAAAAGTTCAGAATAAGCCAAGAGGTTCCTGGAACACAACAGTTAATGAGGAAAAGTTGTCTTGGCAGGAGAAATGGTCTCATAGGCTGGTTCGAATATATTAAAGGTGAAATGTTTTGCAGTGGGGAGGATGCTCTTTCCAGCCCGAGCTTTTGAGGTTGAGTTTCCTGATTTGCATTCTTTTGAAAGCACAGATAAAAGCTTGGAGCCATTTCTGCTTCCTTTGCTGTTTGGAAAAGTCCAGGGGCTAGCATGGAGATGCTGAAGGATGTACTTGGCACACGCAAAAAAAAAAAAAAAAAACAAAAAGAAAAAAAAAGAAAACCTGAAGGCAAAGAAAAACCAAAACAGGAAGAAATGAGGAGTTTGTGTGCGTGCTAACAGGAATTATTGCTCCTCTGGTTTGAAAGCTGGTGACTTCACCATGTTGAACAAGTTCTCACGTCCTGCACCTCTCAAGACATCAGCTGCAATGTTCCCTCAGGGAAACATGGAGTTATTCTGCTCAGATCGATGGATACCAGCAGGACAAGGCACCCTGTGAGCTCCTCCCATCTTGGATATCTCTGGACAGCCTCTCCTGCTGCGTTTCACCCTTTCACACGGGGCTGGTGCAGCTGGAGCAGCCTTGGCAAGTGGGACATCTTGTTGGCTTTACAAAGGAGCTTTCCCAGTGGATCAGTCCCTGATGGAGGCAAAGCTTCCCTTTAGACCATCACCGTTCACCTTGCGGTGTGAGGGTCCCTCCTGCCCATTTCACAGGTCCAGGGGGGAACACAAGAACTCATAATCAAGCTCTCAGCCCCCCTGCTTGGCTCCTGCTCTCCGAGCAGCCGCTGCTCCCGCCTGCCTTTGAAGTGGATCTGAGCTGCAGCGGCTCCGAGGTGACACTGGAGTCACACCTCTGCTGCATTCTTGTCTCTGTCAGTGGTCTTTGAATCGCTGACACGTTGGCAGCCCCATGGCCCTGCTGGTGAGCGCGCTGTCCCTTGCGTGACCTTTGGGTTTCTGAAGGAGACACCTGAAACCCCAAATGGAAGGGATCAGAGGAAGGGGGAATCCCCCCTCTTCTTCATCAGCTGCCAAAGAGCCGTCTCCCCTTCCACAGGAAGCAGCATCTGTCTTATCTCTTTATTTGTCTCCCTTTCCGAAACTTTTCTTTGGGACGTTGGACCTTTTGAAATTGCATCTTGTTTTTCCTTCTTTCCAATCCGCTTTCCTGCAAATCAATATCATTGCAGAAGGGAGGGTGGGAGAGGGAAGGAGGTTGTGCTGCTGCTGTACAGAATGAAGATGAAGTCCCAGAAAATGCCTGAGTTTTATATCAGCTGTAGGAGCACAGGACACAAACCAAAGCAGCACTGCTGCAGCAGAGAGCAGATTTCCCTTCTTGTGTCACAGTTGACTTCATTTCAGTGTCAATCCCACTGGGATAATACTTTTATATAAGGATTAAAATAAAATTCTAAAAGAAACCTCCCCTTGACTTTGGACAATGTTGTAGAACATCAAAGAGCTTCAGCCTCTCCCCATCTTCACCTGCACTCGTTTCTCATTCTCATTCCTACAACGTAACACTGATAATAAATCTGAACTTTATGAGCTGATGAGTTATTTTACATTGTTCTCCAACATGAAGGGAGCAACCCCAGAAACGACATCAAGCCCAGGACCTCCTGCTGGAAAACTCCACTGCAGCTACTCGGGGTGGCCAGAAATGGAAGTGTTGGGTTGATGGTACCTGCAGGGTTTCAGTGCCCCAGTGCCAGGCCTGGATTTGCTGGGCAGAGATGGCAGAAGGTCCCCTGAGCAGTGCAGGGCACCACGGGGCCCCTGGACATGTCACAGGGTCCTGGGCAGCCCCACTCCAACCTGTCACTCAGGGCTTTCCTTTGCTTTCTTGCCCGGGCAGCAAAACAGAGCAGCTCTCATTTCTCCTCAGAGGACCAGCTCGCTCTTGGAAACCTGCTGCCAGCACCATTCCCTCTTCCAAGCTCCCTTTCCCTCCCTCCCGTGCTACAGATCCACAGCCACATTTGCATTTGTGCTTTTCAGCCATGTAACGAAGACCAGAAGGGCTGCTGTGATGGACAGAGCTGGTCCAGCTCTCGCTGGATTTTGATGAAAGGCAATTTGATTTCCACAGCCAAGTTATTTAATGAGCCTCTAAAATTACAGCCACAAATTATGCACATACAAAACTATGCATTTGTGCACCGAAGAGGCAAGATTTCCAAAACAGGAAGCCGTTGGTCTGCATTAAAAGCAAACCCCTGCCTGCCTCGCTGGTTCCCCATATCAATGTGTGCAATTATTCAGGCTGCCCAGCCAGCACGGTGCATTGAATGCACAACGGCCCTGGAGGCACCCAGCTCCCCATTTTCGCATTACAGATGGCTCCTGCTGTGTTTATACACCCTTTTGCTCCAGCTGGGCTGCACATTCCACGTCTGGAGCAAGGGAGGACACGGCTCCCACCTCGCAAGGAGCCCCTGCACCATTTGCTGGTGTTGGGCAGGGGGGTAAAGCTGCCTTAGCCCAGCTGCCTCCCCCTTCCACCCTCCACCTGCACAACCAAATTTTTTTTTCTAAGATGTATGAGACGCCCATAAACCTGCAAACTTTGCACCCCAGGCACTGTGAGGCGCTGAGGCCCTCAGCTTGATCCTGTGGCTGCCCATGGATCCCTGGAAGTGTCCAAGGCCTGGCTGGATGGGGCTTGGAGCAACCTGGGATAGGATAAGGTTCTTATTAGAAGGGACTTCCACTCAGGTCTGGTCTTCTACCATGAAGTATGTCAGTGGGCTTGAAATATCCTCTTCAAGTAGTGTTTTCCACGTCTATGACATGAATTCATTTGATAACAGCAGCGTTCCTTGCTCAGTAAAACCTGCTCTCACAGAATAATGTTGGAAGAGCTGCCAGAAAGGGTCTTTTACTAATTTACAAAGCTCAAGAAACTCTCTAGGAATAGCAACTTAACAAATTGGATTTCTGTTCTCAAAGTGATTTTTGCTGCAGAGAAATGAGGGGCTCGAGTGACAGCCCCATGGATTTTCCAGAGCCCATGGGAAACATGAGGAATATGAGGAATTCAGAGCAGCACTTATTATCCTTACACAGAGCTGTCTCCAGAACAGTTTCACTGCAGTTTCCAAAATCTCCAGAGGTCTGAGCCACCAGGTTTGGGTTTTTTTAACCCTTGCAAACTTCTTTGTAGGCACCACGAGCAGATGGAAAATGATCTGCCCTTTTTTGTTTTATTTTGTTTTCTTTTTGTCTCTTTCTTGAAGTGAGTAAATTGTCTTTGTCAATTCTTCTCAAAAAGAGCAGAGTCTTAACTTCTGTTTTTAAGGACTCACACAGCCACCATCAGTGTGCAAAACCCAGCAGCATTTAAGTGATCTCAATGCAGTCAGCCAGGGCACGAATTTATTTTTATTTCCTTTTCAGACAAAATGCACGTCTTTGTTTTTCACCACGTATTCCCTAATCCAACCTAAGTTGCTATTTAAGCACATCTTTTTTATCTTGAATAAGCCCTTTGTACAACCTGACCATTTATAGAACGTTATAGAATGAGAATCCCCCAGAATGCAGCAACAACTCCCAAAACTGGAGCTCCTGGGAGAGGCAAAGAGCTTCAGGAATAAGAAGAGTTTCCTGTGCAGCAGGAAATGCCAACATGCACCTCCCTGGGCAGAGCAGGATTGGCCAAGTGACCCGAGGAGGAGGTGACAGCAGGGCTAGAAAGGCTGAGCGTGGCACTTGCTAAACTTAGCAACGCACGAAATACAGAGAGGAGCAGCCTCAGGGTAAAGCTCAGACTTTTCAACACAGCCATTCTCTCAGCAGTTAAAATCCAGGGCTGGCGAGGCACCGAGAGCTTAGGCAGAAAAGGAGATGCTTTCCAAGAGAAAAAAAAAAAAAANAGACTGCAAGGAGGTCAGGGCAGAGTATGGAAAGATTTCATCACCAGCAATGAGATTTGAGATTTCTTCCTCTTCTAGCTTTTTTGTGGGTATCTGAGTATTTTGGGGGCACTCGTGCTGGACAACACAGCACTGAAGTCTGCTGGTAAAGCTGGAAGGAGCTGCCAGGTAAATCTTAAACACTGCAGGAGCTGGAAGCAGGGCCTTGCACCAGCAAGGGATTTGAGCCAGTGTGGGGGAAAGAAAAATCTTTCCAAAGGGTCCGTGGTCAGCTCAGCGAATCCAGGAGGGAGAACATGGAGCATCTTTGTGGGGGTTTAAACACCCAGCTCAGGAACCAGCACTCGACTTCTGCCAAGCTGGACTCAGCCACCCACGGCTGAGCCTTGGAAAAGTGCAGCAGAGCATCTCCAGGAGAAATCTTTTCAAAAGCCCAAGCAAAGGAAGCAGCAGAACTGCTTTCAGCAGTGTGGAGCTAATGGAAACCACCAAAGGATGCAGAGAAGTGGAAGGGACAAGTTTCCATCCTGAGTGCCAGTGTTGGCTCCGGGAACATGTAACATAATGTAAAAATAATATGCTATTAAATATAATGGACTGCTTGACCCAAATGAGTCAAAGGAAGAAAATCAAAATTAAATGTCTCTGTGGCACTAAATTAAAATGACTTTGCCACTATTAAAATGAAGTGGGAAAGCCAAAATTCGATATCTCACCTTTTGGGGAGTTGTAAATTTATCCCAAATTCCTGCATTTCATATATAATTTAGACAGCATTCCAGTGCGGGTAGAAAATTACTCCATCAAAAAATGTTGGCTGGCTGCACCCAACAATTGTTGATATGAGAACCAAAATGGAATTTGGGTCAGCATCTTGGTCAGATCAAAAACCCTGCATAAAAACGCACACATCCTACCCTGTTGTAATAAATTCAGCTATAATATCCTTTCAAATACTGCTTTCCTGCCAGCAGCAGCCCAGATTCAAAGCAGATTCCAAGGCTGTGCTTGAATCCTCCTGTCCCTCCACATCTGTGCACCTGTGGGAGGGGGAAAGGGCACCCTGTGAGGTTTGGAAGAACGAGGTGTGTGCCATGTGGGGAAAAAAAGGGTAATTTAGGCACTATTAGTAAGTGCCAAATACTTGCCACTATGTAATAGGAATGAGAGTAGGTTTTATTTTGAAGGATGTCTGAAGCCATACTGACTGTTTCTCTAAATGCAGAGCCCTCAGAGGTCCAAGTGCTTCAGGATGTATAAAATGTGGATTTTCCTCTGGTGTGTTTGCTGTTTATAAGGGGTGTTTACGTGCTGAGGATGAGAAGGGCAGAAGGTTTCACTTATTTCCAGAGACCTTGCCAGTTCCCAACAACCCTCCATGTCTTAACACCGAGCTGGGAAACAACAGTCTTCAACAGACAACAGCACAAAGCAGATGAGGCTTGAAATAAGCTGAGCCTAACGAGTGCCGAAAGACCCGACTTAGTGTTTAGTTCCCAGGCATGAAAGTGGGCTCTAAACCCACGCTTTCAGCTGCTTTGCAGAGACAATTATTAACACCTCTGCTGCAAATTGCATCTCCAGAGTGCTTGGCAAACGTGGCCTGGGTTAGCCCTGAAAACAGCCAAAGGTGGTTTGTGCTGGAGATATTGAAGTCTTTGTTGAGCTAGATCAAGGTCATCACCTGCAGGTCACTAAAAGGTGCCATTCCTGGAAGTTCAGGTGGGAAGGAAGGACATAATCCCTATGCTTCTCCTAGCAGGAAAAAAGAAAAAAAAGCTGCATTATCTCCTCTCCCGAGGATGTTTTCCACCCATATTTGATGCCTGTGGTGATCACCACTCCAGTTTCTTTCTGCTTTGATTTCTAACCGTGATTTCGCTGAACTCAGGTCAGCAGCTTCCCTCTTTCGTGTGCCCAAAAGGAAAATCTGTGGCTGCATCTCTGAGCACGGCCTTGCCAAAGACAGTATTTTCCATGGCATCACACCTCGACCATCCAGACTTCCCCTCTGAGCACTTTTATATTACCCAGGACACAGCAATCCTGGTTCCTGCAGCCCCTGTGAGGGAAGAGAACAAGGCTCTGTCACATTTCACCTGTGTTGTGCCTTTTATTTTTTTAACTCCCCAGCCAAGCAGGCAAAGTGGGGGAAAAAATAATGATGTGGGATTTCGGTACACACAAAACATCTGAAACCAGCATTTTTGGAACGTGGCAATTGCCAATAAAGAAAGAGGTGATTTGAGATTTTCATATTTGCTCGCATCTTTGAGGATGTTTTGGGCCTTTCATCCCGTTTTGAAGGCGTGTCACCTAATTATGACTCTTTCATCCCTCTATTCCCCAGTTAGAACATGCCAATCCCTTTTACGGCAATTGATTATGACTTGGAGGTTTCCACATTCCAGCCAGTTCAGAGAGCTGGGATATTTGTGAATACCTGAATAAACTCCTTTAATCCGAAAACAAACTCCACCTGAAAGCAGCGGCATGAAAAGACCATTCATCCCATGTTTTCCAACTTACTGCTTCATGGTTTCTTTGGATTTGACCTGACTTCCCGTACTAATGGTCTCTGAATGCATTCCCAATTGTGGCTTCTTGGTCTAGAAGATGCCCAGCATTCACAGGGAAGAGGAAAAGGAGTCACACAGCAACTGCTTACACAGAAAACTCAGCCTGCGAGGGCAAAAAACGGAGCTGAAGTTAAAAGGAAACATAAAGTGTACAAACAGCCATCCCCTCCTGCTAAAATTTTTAAAACAAACATTCCCTTGATGTCGCCGCTTTAAAAAGGTCTTGGCTCCTCACAGATGAAAAATACCTTTAAAATTACCACTGCAATTGTCATTCCCAAGTGTGGGAATCGACACTTTGCTGATTAAGGTAGGCCAGTGTTGAAGTAATCTGGGAACAGAAGTGCAAATGTGTCGATGATCTCACGGAGAGGGGAGAGACCCAGAGGAGATCCCTGCTCCCGATAGCCAGAGGGACACCGTGCGATTGCCAGAGTCACAGAGAGCACAGAACCTCAGCTCTGCCAAGACCAGGCCAACGGGAGGTTAAAGTGCACAAATACACATAATCACCTACTGCAAGGAATAATTTTGGAGGCTGTGAGAGAGTTTAGAGGCAGCCTTACAAATTTTCACTCTATTTATATATTTTTAAATGTATTTTTCTTATGCATTTTCTTATACATTTCCACTGCCAGAAATATGACTCTGGTCTAGATGCCTTGTTCGAACTTGGTGTGATCACGTCATGTAATTTGGGGTCAAATTCTTCATCAGCTGATGAAGCTGAGTCCACCTAAACAAACCTTTTCAGCCTCGTGAGTTCCCACAAAATTCAAATAAAACTTCCCAAGGGGTTTCATGTTTTTGGATATTCCAAAATTTTGGATATCCAATATTTCTGAATTACAGAAATGTGTTCATCAAAGCCCTCCAGCCCCACAGGTGAGACAGGAAATCCTTCCTTTCACAGCAGCCCTGCTGTCCCCAAAAGCTCTTCCCAGTATTAGAGCCCTGATGCTGAGGCTCAGTAAACCCCAGTGACGGTGACAGACCTGCACTCAAGAGCCCTTTTAAAAAGTTAGTTGGGGCTTTTTGCAAAACTTTTCCTTAATTATTGCACTTCCCTCCTCATAAAGTTTTACTGGGGATGTGAAAACATCGGGCCCACAGATAGGCCCTTGTGCTAGAATTCCCATTATTTGGGAGTCTGAGGCGATTTATCTGTCTGTGAGCACGTGGGCCTTGATTCCAGCATCCTGTGAAAGGCAGGATCTAACGAGGCAGAGGAAAGAGGTGCCAGACTTTGGCTTCCTGCAGCCCATCCTCAGAGATGCAAACTCCGGTGTTCACCGCCCGGCTCGGCTGAGTGATAAGCCAGGATGGATTTGGGCACCAGGCCAAGGCTGGGATGATTCCTCTTTCAGGAGAAGATTAATGAATTTTGGGAGTGGGACAGATATTCAGGACTGGCGTTACATCTGATTTTCCTCCTTGCAGTGGTGGCATTCCCCTTGCTGGCGCTGGGTCTCTGTATCACTCACTTGGTTGCCCATCTGCCTCTGGATTGCTCAGGATGTGCCAGAAGAGCCTGTTCCTTGGAAAACAGGTATTCCAGCCTGGAGAACTTGGCAGTTCTCCTCCACATACAATACCCTTGGTGAAGGAGATTTTTTTGGAACTTATAGCTAACTCTGCTTGCTGGTAGTGGCTTTTTGCCTACAAAATAAACAGGCCCAGAATATGCCTCATTACAGTCACACAGTGGGGTTTATTTTTCTCTGACATTTCGGGAGGTGGTGCAGAAAATGAGCCTCTCTCCAGAGTGATTCACGCCGTGGCCAAAGAGGTCTCTGTGGCTGACAGTAAACTGTGTGACCTTCCCATTTCCCAGTAAGGATCCAGTACCCGGCGCCAGCACGGGACAGCAGGGAAAGAGCAAGAGGGGAGGAAAGGCTCTTGGGTTTGGAAACATCTCTGGGTGAAATTTTAAGGCACAAAAAAAAAAAAAAAANAAAAAAAAAAAAGGAAATGAAGGCAAAGTTTAAAAAACAGCAAAACAACTAAACCTCCTCAAACTGAAGCCAATCTTTGATTCCTTCTCTGAAATGACATCATTGCATACCCAGGGCAGCCACAAAGCATGACAGCTGTCCTGGGCCTGCCCTGGGAAGGATATATCACTTCCCTCTTGGAAATCCGGAAGGTATTGTCTGTAATCACAGCCTGCCCGGGCCGGGCAGGGGGGCTGGCTTTTGCAATTCGATCCTTCTGCAGCTTTTTTGTTTTGTTCTTGGTCTTTCACACAAATTAGACAGCTCCTGAATCTGGGACCCTCTCCACAGTGGTTGTGCACATCCACAGGCATTCAGCAAGGAGGTCAGAGAGGGTTGGAGCTGGATGAAGAAGCCTGGCTCCTGCGGATGTGGCTTCTCTGAGGTGACAGCTGCATTGTCCCCTGGTGCCATCTCTTGTGTCATCTTGTGCCATCCCAGTGTCCCCTGGTGGCATTCACTGCTGAATGTCTTCGTGCTTAACCTCACGTGTGCCAGGCTGTAACTGCCTCCTCTAGCCCTGCCCTCCTTCAGGGATGAGCCAGGAGAGGAGCACAGGGTGTGGTTCTGCAGGATTATGGATACTGGGACAACCAGCAGTTCTTCATCACATGAAGATCCACAAGGGATTGTATTTCCAGGAATCACCTGACCCCAGAATCATCCTGGGATGATTTATATCATATTGCCTGGGTTGGAAAGAATCTTAAAAATTATCTGGTTCTCATCCTCTGCCATGGGCAGGGACACCTTCCACTATCCCAGGGTGCTCCAAGCCCTGTCCAACCTGGCCTTGGACACTTCCAGGGATCCAGGGACAGCCACAGATGCTCTGGGCACCCTGTGCCAGGGCCTCACCACCCCCACAGGGAAGGATTTCATCCCAATATCCAATCTAAGCCTACTCTCTGCCAGTGTGAAGCCATTCCCCTTGTCCTGTCACTCCAGCTCCTTGTGAAACATCCCTCTCCATCTTTTTTGTAGGCTCTCCTCAGGTACGGGAAGGCTGCAATCACAGAATCACAGAACGTTCTGAGTTGAGAGGGACACACAAAGATCATCAAATCCAACTCCTAAGACAATGTCCCACAATCAGGTTACCCCAAAGCCTTCTCTTGTCCTTGTCGTGATGTCAGAGCAGGTCACGATAGAGAATGGGGAAACCAAAGCCCCAGGAACAGGACTTTGGTCTGGGATTTGACACAATGCATATAATGGACAACAGGAGTTATACAATCCATGACTGAAAGGAGAGAAAAGGAGATTAAGGTTCTCCAGAGACTTGGTTTTGGATGGTCAGACATCCTGCAGGAGCATGCAGACGTCTGCCTTCCAATAGACATAGCTGGGTTAGGACTTTGCTCCCAAGGGAGAGAGATCAGGGCCCTGCCTCACTCCACAAGCTGCAGTCTGGCAAAAAGATGGACAAATTCCGTAGGAATCTGAAAGATGTATTATTAGGATATGTGCAGCTCATATTTCATTCTTCCAAAAGTCTAGCTCCATTAATGAAACCCATGTTTCATTGTTTCAGGGAATTTTAGGGCCAAAGGGACCATTAGATCATGTGCTGTGACCTGGGGAACACAGGCCAGAGAATTCCATCCACAGAGACAAATAATGTGTGTCTGATTAAGCTCAGTTAACACAACGTTTCGCCGAGACAATAGAAATGGATGCACTTTCATAATCCATATTTTTAGGCGAGATCTCACAATTTACGTTTTCCCTTCGGGAATAGGAGCTCAGACTTTATTGTTCTGCTGAATGGAGATGCTGCCCACACTGGTGGCCTGGCCACGCTCCCACCCAGGGGGAGGATGGGGACAGGAAGCCACAGCCACATCACAGGGACGGGCACCACTGGAGGCCCTGCCGGTGGGGCTGGAGCCAAACCCGTGTCTATCCCATGGGCAGGTGGGCTCTGCCCACAGCACACCTTTTTGGATTGCAGGATCCAATCAGCAAAATCCTCTCTCCTCCCAAAACCAGCTCAAACGAGCAGCGTGCAGAGCAAGCACAAGCTGAGAACTCTCCTGCTGCTCGCTTTTTTTATTATTGTTGTTGTTGTTGTTGTTAGCAGAAACACGGTGGAAGATACTCAGACGTTCTGGCCGTGAGCAGAGAGAGAAGCTTTGAAATAAAATATCTTTATTATGGCTGCATATTTTAGCTGGCACCAGATGAAGACTGCTGTGATGAGCACTGCACAAGGAATTACTGGAAGACACCAGGAACAAATGGCAGAGGAAGGCTGACTAGTGGTGAGAAACCCAAAATATCTTCAGAACCACTGGGAATTATTAAAGTTTTGAACGTGTTTCATGGCATCCCTCTGCTCTTTCATCAGCTGTGGAAGTGATTGGCATTTTTTCTCACTCAAATTTTGGCAATAAGCTGCATTTTGCATCCCACAAAAGAGGATCCCATGTTCTTATTTCCTTTTCCCAGAGTACTGAGTGGTAAACAGAAGCACAAGGAGACTTTCACGAGGTCATACAGGAAGTTTAAGGATGGGGACAGGAATCAAAACCTGAATTTCTGAGTCCATCACTACAATCCATAGAGAATATGATAATGAAGGATATATAATAGGGGATAAACAATGCACATTCCTTAGCCTAAATAATTTTAGACAGTGGGTAGTTCAGAAGTTAGGAAGAGCTGCTTTTGGCTGTGGAAATTTTCCAACTAATGCCAATGCTCGTGCAGTTCTTTGAACTGTTTAAATGAGAGCACAAATGTTTACCACACTGCAGTCACCACCACTTTGCTTTTTTCTGCTGGAATCCATGTAAGTGGTGATGATCCTGAAAGAGAGGGATTTTTCAGCATCATCTTTCACCAGGCTCTCTATTCCCAAACCGGTACAGCTCATTTGAACAGAGACCTTTGGGAATGCTGTTGCTCAAGATGTCCAGAGTAGAAAACACTGACTCCACTGTCTTTTCTCCTTTCTTTTTTAAGACTCCCTTTTTAGCTTTTTCTCATCTTGTGGTCCACATTACTCACGGACTGCAAATGATTCCCAAGAAAGCCACAATCAGTGGATTCTCCCTGTGTCTGTACAAACAGGAGCTGCTGTGAGGTCACCGTTTGCAGCTCGTTTTTGGCTGGAGCCATGAAGCCAATTCCCACACACGACCACCCCTCATGAGGGCTGAGCTGGAGAGGGCCAGCAAAGCTCCCGTGGTCACTTCCCAGGGCTTGGGCAGCCAGTCCTGGTCAGTGAGTCAGGACATCCTTGACCACCCTGTGTCTGCCACGCCAGCAGGTCTGGAAGGGGATGATTCTCTTAAAGCAACATGGGGCATTAAACAATGAGAGCAAAGGATGGATTAGTGGCAGGCAGTGGGTGACCCAGCAGCATCGTGGGGTTCAGCACCTCCCATGGGGCTGAGCAGCTCAGCGTGGCACACACAGGGTGACAGAAAAGGCTCCTCAGCTGTGGGCAAAGTGCCACTGCAGGCCAGGGTTTCCAGGCCGAGCTGTGACCTCGGCTCCATTCCCTGCAGCCTTAAGCCAGCACTGCTCACTTAGCACCAGCACCCTGGCTGGCAGAGCCAGGAACAAAATCCTCCCGGTCCTGTGAGTTCTCCTCAGTGGAGCTGTGAGTCACTCTCCGTGCTGGGAGAAGGGTGGAGGAGGCAAGGAAAGGTGTCACCAGAAACAATCCTCGTTTGTGCTCTGTGCCCCTGGACGCAGTGGCACTTTGTTCTCCCACCAGCTTGAACCCACACAGGTATCCCTCCTCGCCAGGCACCCCCTTTGCCAAACAGTAGGCAGAGGGAATTAGCCCTCAGCACCAGAAGCACTAGGAAAGGTGGCAGGTTTGAGCTTTTCATAATCACATTGGAAGAAGGAATTAATTTGGAGTTATCACAAAAGGTGACAGAGTTGTCTTGCTTATGAACTGCTGCTGAGTCTGTGTGTACTGATCTGTCGAGGAGAAAAGAGCCAGAAGCCTTTATTGGCTTTGCTGTGCCTAGTGAAAGTGTCTGCCCTCTTCCACCAGATAAGTTCAGCCTTGTTTATTTTCATTTTAGCTGTTCGGAAAGCGCCGTTCTGTGCTGTCCCAGACAATATCCCTGCGCCTTTAAAAAGGAAAGGAAGTGTGGTCCTGGCAAACACAACCAGAGCAATAAAATATAAATCTTTGTAATTGTTGTGGAGACAGAAAGCAAAACAAACTGTACTTAAGTACATTGTAAGAAAATGTCAGAGATTTGAGGGAATGGTCATTAGCATACGAAATCATTTATCTCCCCTGAGTAAGTGAGTTGGACGCAGACCAACCCATTTAATTTTCAGTATTTTTCCCTTTGGGATTTCTTGGAATGTCAGAACTACTATTTTTTCCTCCAGGAAAGAAGATTGACTTCAAGGCTGATGTTCAGAGGCCGCAGAAAGAAGCTGAACACGGTGTCAGCTCCCCCAGTCATCCCTGCAGATGTGTGCACACAAATGCCCTGCTCTGGGTGGGGATGTCCCAGTGCCCTCATGCAGGCACCCCATCTGTGGTGTTAGAGCCCATCCAACACCCATGGACTCTTCCTGGCATTGACATCCAGCTCCTGAAACACCATCCCTCCCTGCCCACGAGGGTGTCCCCGGGGTGTTTAATTTGCTGAAATGAAAATTATGGTTTGCTGGAGGCTTGCAATCCTCATGGCCACTGTGTGAAACCATCCCAGGAACAGAAGGGTCACCTCAGCGTCACCTCAAACCACCTCTGGTCCAGCTGGTGCCTTCCCTGCTGGAAGACTCTCCTGGAAAACACTGTCACAGACAGCCACAACTCCACCGTCACACCAACATCTCCTTCCCTTCTTCCTTCAAAATCTAAACCCTGGAGGGAGAAAACTGCTGGGAAAAATGTGCTGGGAAGTACCCCCACGCACCTACTGATGGGTGAGGTGTCCCAGTACCTTCCAGACCCCCCAGAACAGTCCCTGTCCCAGGAGGCCCCAGGGACAGGGATGGGTTGAGGCCGACGGGAGCCCCACGCCGCCGCTCTCGGTTACACAGCAGCAGAGCTGAAGTGCACAAAGTTATTTGAGACACTTGGGGAAACCAAGTTTGGGCACCCTGAACTCCTCCCTGCTCATTCTCGTCCCAGATGGGAAGAAAATGAAGTTCAGGTCTTCTGGGATTAGTATAATCAGAGAATCTGAGAGGGAAAGCTCGTCAGTGGTTTTGCTCCTTTCTTTGATGAGGGAGGGGGGTGTCTCCAAGGTTTATGAACTGCATCCCTCCCAGTAGGCAAAATGATCCCACCCGTGTTTCAGAGCAGAGCAGCCTTGGAGGAACCATGGAAAAGGTTTATTCTTTTAATTACAGAACAGGAAAATTGTATTTCACCTCGCTAGCAAGGCTGTTGCTAGCAAGAAAGCACTGAACAGTACCAAATGCAAATATCTGGCCTTTTTTTTTTTTTCCTCTTAATAAGGTGGTCAAAAGGTCTAAGGGGAAGCAGGGATTTTGGAAGTATGCATAAAGTCAACAGTGCAGTTAGCAATGGGATAGTAAGATTTCACAGCTCTGCTTTGATCAGGATTTCAGCAAAGTGAAGCCATAGCACAGAATGTCCTCTGAACTGAAACCAAGGCAGGCTTTGTCTTTTATCTCAAATATCAGCTCAGAAAATGAGAATGATATGAAAATGCTGAACTCATTACATTTTACTCGCGGTTTCACAAAAGTGCTCCAGTAAGGGATATGGGTTCCTAATGGAGCTGAAACATTCTGGGACACTCTGAGTGCTTTGTGGGGTCTCTGTGGGAGCCAGAGAAGTCATTGTGGGCCCAAAATGTTTTACAGCTTGAAGCTGCTGTCCCTTATTAATTGTCCTCGAGTTTTGGAGTGGTGGTTTCACTTTCTTCTCAGAAGACAGAGATTTAGCCACTAAGAAGTTCAGTAGGAAGGGATTTTTCACCATCCCTTGGTTTTGCTTTTCAGCCTAATTACTTATTTTCTCCTTCCTGACACTTTTTTAGTCCTTTCTCATAATTTTGCTTCAGTGCCAAAGCCCTAATGATGTTTGTTTGAACTCACGCACCAGAAAAAAAAAATTCCCATCCATAATTTGAAGCAGATGTAGCTCCAACACCCAGAGCTTGGATTGTACCTGGAGGTTGTGTTGGGGACTTCAGAAAATAATTACAGATGGATTTGGTGGCATCTGTGGCTTTGTCAGCTTCAGTGGATTTGGATCAGGCCTGTAGTTGTATAATAAACATCCATTTTAATCCTGAATACCAAAATTATTTCCAGCCCCGCATTTCCATGGCTAAGTGGAGATAACCCAAGGTGAAAGAACCTAAGCAGGCAAAACAAACATGATAATAAGAATTTTACTAACAATTTCCTACCTATTGTTGTTTTTCTAAAGTATTTTCTTCCTCTAAAAAGAATAATTATTAAATAAATAATTAAAGCTCAGGAATGTTCTTTGATTTCCCCTTATTCTTCTCAATGTGTGATTTCAGACAACAAAAACTCCTCCCAAATTTGGATCTCCTTATCCAAATACCTGCAGAACCACAAGTGGCAGAGAGGGAAGGGACAACCCCCAACCTGCATTACTGTGCTGGTGCCAATCCAACCACTTGGATTTAATGGGAGATCAGACAGAGCTGGGGGTCGGGATCTATTTGTGTAGTTATCCCACGTCTGCTACTCTTAGCAAAACCACAGCACCTCACCCAGGAAACTTCTGGTCCATGGGGGTAACAGAGCAAAGCGAAGAGTCGTGTGAAATTCTGGGGATTTTAGAAAAAGCAGAATCCTCTAAATCTCTTCTGGACTTCACTCTCACCACCTCGGTGGGGTTTGTTCCAGAGTCAGCTGCAAATGTTGGGTGACAAAATCAAACCCTCCTGCAGGTTGTTCAGCCTGGCCGGGGGAAGGTGTGGGTGGAGGGGAGAATCAGAGCCACCTCCAGCAATGGCTCAAAGGCAGGGAAAGCTCCTTGGCACAATTTGGAATCTAATCTTTCAATTTTATCAATGCCTCTGCACTTCTGCACCAGCCTAAACGATTACCGAGCACACCATGGAAAATAAGGAATGAGATGAAAGCAAACCAAATGTTGCTGTCCCAAGGATGAGTTCTTCTCCATCACAGTGAAGAAATAAGGAAAGTGGTGCTGGAAGTGGATGTGAGGACAATGCCAGAGACCTGGAGCAGTGCCATCATCACCCTTGGTTTCCCAGGCAGCTCTATAGCTGTCCCTATCACCTGTTTTTCTTTGGATTTCACCAGAGCAAATTTTCACCACACAATGATGATTTCTATCTTCCACCAGCACATTTTCAGGGAATGAAAGTCCTGTGCTGTTAAGTGGAACTGTTTACACCAGGAGTGACCCACATTCCTCCAGCTGACCAAGAGAAACGGGTGCACTGTGCTCATCCATCCACAGTCAGCACCCTCAGCAAAACACCTGCAGGAGCATTTCACAAATTCCATCGCTCAAATGCCTTTCGAGAGCCCAGCGACTGGCCTGGCAACGCTCCTGGGCAGAGAAAGGTCAAAATTGCCCTCAGACTGGAGCAGCTGGCAGTTTGCCCTGCTCTCCAGCTAGGCTGCATCCCCGAGGAGAGGAGCAGGAGGAGGGAGGGTGGGACAGGGCAGGGCAGCAGCAGTTTCAGAGCAGGTTTTCTCAGGGCTGCTCTGAGACGCATCCCCAGGTCCTGATCTTCCCTCGCCCTGTACCATCCCTCTCACAACATGCCCATGTCCTTCCTGGCATGGGGGTTTCCAGCAGCTGTTGATTGACTTAAGGCCTTGCTTCTAACTCCAAACCGAGTCCAGGACGGTTTTTCCAGCTTGAGGGGCACAACCATCCAACCGAGGAACAAAAAACATGGAGAGGTTTATTTTGGGATGCTCTGGCTGCTGGTGACTAACCCTGCTAAGCCTTTGGCCCCGGGCTGCAGCTTGGCTTGGGTTTTGCTTTTTGCAAGCTGGCAGGTGACAGAATTGCAGTTCCCTTTCCCACTCCAGGAGTTTTTTGTGCTGAGGACACACACCACCATCCCAGGGCTTGATGCTGGGTCAGCAGGGAAAGCCAGAAGTTCCCAGCCCTCTCACAGACCCACATCCTGCCAGAGGGCCGATGTTAAAAATCAAAAAAATTAAACTCCCTCTAAGTCTCTCTCTCTCAAAATAAATAAATAAATAAATAAATAAAACCTTTCCAAAAAATTAAAATTTATTAAACCAAATAAATTAATACAAATTTTAATATTAAATACATAAAAATATATTTCATGCTTTTCTAAATCCCTAAATAAAAACAAGATACAATTAAAAATTTAATATTTTCCCTAATCATAACTAAAACATAACAAAATATTATTTTTCATTCTTAAATAAAACCATAAACATAACATATATACATATGTTACGTATATATACATGTACACAATAAATTAAATATACACAAATAAATAAAATACACAAATACATACAAAAATATATAAGAACTAACACTTTTTCACATTTTAAAATATAATTTTAATAAATACAAAAGAACTATTTTAAAATCATATTTTTACCTAATTAAATAATTTATAATTAAAACCCTCATTTAAAACCTACTATTCACTACCCTCTACTCATTACTCACTACTCATTATTACTTACCTTTATTCTCATACAAAAAAAAACAAAACACGCAAATAAAAATATAAAAAAATACTACTTCTCCCACTCAAACTCTATAAAAAAACTACAAAAAAACTACCAGTACTTAACTCAAAACTTTACACCAAAAAAACCTACAAAAACTATTACTCCTATTTAAAACAAACCAAAAAATTTAACACAAACTCTAATATTTTANTCAGACAGAGCTGGGGGTCGGGATCTATTTGTGTAGTTATCCCACGTCTGCTACTCTTAGCAAAACCACAGCACCTCACCCAGGAAACTTCTGGTCCATGGGGGTAACAGAGCAAAGCGAAGAGTCGTGTGAAATTCTGGGGATTTTAGAAAAAGCAGAATCCTCTAAATCTCTTCTGGACTTCACTCTCACCACCTCGGTGGGGTTTGTTCCAGAGTCAGCTGCAAATGTTGGGTGACAAAATCAAACCCTCCTGCAGGTTGTTCAGCCTGGCCGGGGGAAGGTGTGGGTGGAGGGGAGAATCAGAGCCACCTCCAGCAATGGCTCAAAGGCAGGGAAAGCTCCTTGGCACAATTTGGAATCTAATCTTTCAATTTTATCAATGCCTCTGCACTTCTGCACCAGCCTAAACGATTACCGAGCACACCATGGAAAATAAGGAATGAGATGAAAGCAAACCAAATGTTGCTGTCCCAAGGATGAGTTCTTCTCCATCACAGTGAAGAAATAAGGAAAGTGGTGCTGGAAGTGGATGTGAGGACAATGCCAGAGACCTGGAGCAGTGCCATCATCACCCTTGGTTTCCCAGGCAGCTCTATAGCTGTCCCTATCACCTGTTTTTCTTTGGATTTCACCAGAGCAAATTTTCACCACACAATGATGATTTCTATCTTCCACCAGCACATTTTCAGGGAATGAAAGTCCTGTGCTGTTAAGTGGAACTGTTTACACCAGGAGTGACCCACATTCCTCCAGCTGACCAAGAGAAACGGGTGCACTGTGCTCATCCATCCACAGTCAGCACCCTCAGCAAAACACCTGCAGGAGCATTTCACAAATTCCATCGCTCAAATGCCTTTCGAGAGCCCAGCGACTGGCCTGGCAACGCTCCTGGGCAGAGAAAGGTCAAAATTGCCCTCAGACTGGAGCAGCTGGCAGTTTGCCCTGCTCTCCAGCTAGGCTGCATCCCCGAGGAGAGGAGCAGGAGGAGGGAGGGTGGGACAGGGCAGGGCAGCAGCAGTTTCAGAGCAGGTTTTCTCAGGGCTGCTCTGAGACGCATCCCCAGGTCCTGATCTTCCCTCGCCCTGTACCATCCCTCTCACAACATGCCCATGTCCTTCCTGGCATGGGGGTTTCCAGCAGCTGTTGATTGACTTAAGGCCTTGCTTCTAACTCCAAACCGAGTCCAGGACGGTTTTTCCAGCTTGAGGGGCACAACCATCCAACCGAGGAACAAAAAACACGGAGAGGTTTATTTTGGGATGCTCTGGCTGCTGGTGACTAACCCTGCTAAGCCTTTGCCCCGGGCTGCAGCTTGGCTTGGGTTTTGCTTTTTGCAAGCTGGCAGGTGACAGAATTGCAGTTCCCTTTCCCACTCCAGGAGTTTTTTGTGCTGAGGACACACACCACCATCCCAGGGCTTGATGCTGGGTCAGCAGGGAAAGCCAGAAGTTCCCAGCCCTCTCACAGACCCACATCCTGCCAGAGGGCCGATGTTAAAAATCAAAAAAATTAAACTCCCTCTAAGTCTCTCTCTCTCAAAATAAATAAATAAATAAATAAATAAAACCTTTCCAAAAAATTAAAATTTATTAAACCAAATAAATTAATACAAATTTTAATATTAAATACATAAAAATATATTTCATGCTTTTCTAAATC